>JAGFZM010006266.1:0-74361 GCA_017657215.1 Limnothrissa miodon | reverse complement strand
TGTGTGTGTGTGTGTGTGTGTGTGTGTGTGTGTGTGGTCTCGTGTTTGAGTAAAATGAGTGTCATAGACATGACATGTTGGGTGAAAACAGTGTGTTACATGTTTATTTCACACTTGCTGGTGTGTGTGTGTGTTGTTTACAGGCAGCAGAAGGCTTACATCGCCACACAGGGCCCACTCTCTGAGACCACCGAGGACTTCTGGCGGATGTTGTGGGAACACAACTCTACCATCGTCGTCATGCTGACCAAACTGAGGGAAATGGGCAGAGTGAGTACACGCAGAGAGACACACGCACACACACACACACACACACACAAATGAATCCACCCTGAATTATGGTAACATTTACCAGAACAGATCAGTAGCTACCCATTCTGTAAGTATACATTAATGTGTACAGACACACACACACACACACACACACACACACACACATGCTCACACACAAAAAAACTCATCCACATTGCTTATTTACGTCTTGAATCAAACAATATCACACACACACTATAGTTAAGACGCTTCTAGACTCATTGTGCTTCTGGTGCTCTTGCCCCCCTGCAGGAGAAGTGCCATCAGTACTGGCCAGCCGAGCGCTCAGCCCGCTACCAGTACTTTGTGGTGGACCCCATGGCCGAATACAACATGCCCCAGTACATCTTGCGGGAGTTCAAGGTCACAGATGCCAGGGTAGGTTTATGCCTGACCGGGCATCCCCCTTGCCCATTCTCTCTCTCTCACATGATCTCTGCCTGTGACATTCTTAGAAACTTGGGGCCATATGCAATGTCAGTGTAAGACCATATGTCAGGGATGTGCGTGCAGGCATCATAATATCCTCATTTAAACTCTAACAAGTCCTAGAAGTCTCCACAGTGCTCTGCATTAACACACATTGTTTAGGAATTGGATTTACGGATTTGGGAATTGGATTCCACTACCGCAGCGACTTGAAAAGAAGCATTTCCTGGCGTCACAGGATGGGGGAACATGAATATTCATTTCATGTTCCTTAAGATCAGAGAGAGATGTTTGTCCTCAGCTGAGTTCAGGCCCTCTACATAGGACACTAGGACCCTGTGGTCCTGTTTGTGGTTGACTCAAATGAACAAACGAGGCAGGAGCCCGTCTTGACTATGACACGGTTTCTGTGATGCCTGTTCCCTCTCTCAGGATGGAATTAACCTGATTTATGGATTTGTAGTTGTCTTTGTCGTTCTCCACTTTGAACAGGACTGTGCTGGGCTCGTCTTTACAAATGATAGTGAGCGCTGCCTTTGATGCATTGTCTTTTATGTGTGTTATCCACATGATGTTTTATGGAGGTTCATCACTCATCTGCTTAAATAGGTCAGCGCCGATTGAGATGTCAGTTTTAAGCATTGGGTGCCCCTCTCTCTCTCTCTCTCTCTCTCTCTCTCGCTCTCTCTCTCTCTCTCTCTCTGTACAGGATGGCCAGTCCAGGACTATTCGCCAGTTCCAGTTTACTGATTGGCCGGAGCAGGGCGTGCCAAAGACTGGAGAGGGCTTCATTGACTTCATCGGTCAAGTGCACAAAACCAAGGAACAGTTTGGCCAGGACGGACCCATCACTGTGCACTGCAGGTCAGTGCTGGAGTGTGTGGGGGGAGGGGGGCTGTAAATAAGTGGTTATCTATCTAGTAGTGTAATATAATAGTCTCCAGTGTTATTTCTATTTTGTACTTCTGGGTGTAAGAGGATGAAAGTATGCCTTTGAGTTTATGTATACTGACTGCTGTATGTGTGTGTGTGTGTCTGCAGTGCCGGTGTTGGGCGGACGGGCGTCTTCATCACCCTGAGCATTGTGCTGGAGAGGATGAGATATGAGGGTGTGGTGGACCTCTTCCAGACCGTTAAGACACTGCGCACCCAGAGACCAGCCATGGTGCAGACAGAGGTATGCTATCTATTTCTCCCTCTGCACCTTTCCAACTGTCTATCTAGCAATCAGCTCATCTCTATATGTTCATCCATCCATCCATCCCTCTATCTATCCATCTGTCTTATCTACAGTATCTGTTTGTTCATGTTAGTCTATCTATCTATCCACCTGCCTTATTTGGCCGGCCGTCTGTCTGTCTGTTTACATGTTTGGACAACACAAAATCTCTAGTTATGTCAATAAAACCTTTTGAACTGAAAAATGATGGGAGGGAGAAGAAAGGGAAGGGAGGGTGGCAGAGAGCACAGACAAGATAGGGTGAGGGGTTTGAAGACAGGACAGAGAGAAGAAAAATTGGATGGAGACATAGACGGAAGACAGGAAGATGGATAGATCAGGGGGAAAGAGGGAACTGTATGAGGTTTGACAGACAGAGTCAAATTTAGCCTGTTTTCCAGGCCTAGTTTGTCTAGTCAGCCATGTAAGAGGACGAGACGGTGAGAACGACAGCCCCCCGCTGAGCTCCTGGTGCAGGCGAGGCAAGACACACTCTCAGTCAAGCCTGCCTGAGCCTTGATTTGTTCAGACCTGAGCTCCAGCGCAGAGCGTCCCAGCAGCACCCTGCTCTGATGCTGCCGCCGCCGCTACTGTGCAAAAATGCTGTCCCGCCAGGACGTCCAGTCTCAGAAGAGGAGATTTTGTGGCTTTTTATATTGTGTCCTCATTTTGCTTTGTTTGTCTCTTTCTCCCTCTTTGTCTTCTCTCTCCCTCCTTCTCGCCCTCTCTCTCTGTCCCCATCTCCTATCCCCCCCTCTCTCTCCCCTTCTCTCTTCTCTATAGGACCAGTACCAGCTATGTTACCGGGCAGCTCTGGAGTACCTGGGCAGCTTTGATCACTATGCAACGTAACCGCTTCCCCCTTCTACAGCAACAGCACCGATGTGTGCTCCGCCCACCCCACTCCCCATAGCCCCCCAACCCTCCCCTCTCTCAAGCTGGGCAACCAAACACCCAGCCAGCCAGTTCTCCGAAAACGTCTGTGTTTTTGAAAGGGGGGGTGGGGTAGGATAAGAGGAATGATGCACAGGTGGTGGTGGATGGAGGTGTGGCAAGTGGCCCCCTCCCCCTGTTTTTTTTTTAATAACCTAAGGATTGGCACAACAAATTCGCTTGATCCCCCGCCTTGCACCACCCCCTATCACACACCAACAGACAGTCCAGAAACAAAGCGAGCTCCCTCACAAATGGAAAGCCTAACCAGACACACAGACAAAAATCACCATTCTGATGTCTCCAATGCACAATGGCTTCAAGCAGCTTTGTTTATGTTGTTCAATAATCCTTGCCATCATTGCCATCGCCTTTACTGTCATCATCATATTATTATTATTACTACACTATCTAGATTTTATTATTATTGTTTGTTATTTTTTAATCATTTACACTGGTTGTTGTATGTTTGTTCATCTAAGGGGTCTACTTTTCCATGGTTATTCATATTTGGCTTTTTTTGTATGTTTTAATTACTTTTTAATTTTGTAGTCATAGCACAGAGGGCATGTGTTTTCGACATGCCCTGGCGTTACTAATATTAAACACATACTCAGTGCTGCTACTGATGATTTCTTTATCGTTATCGTCATTATTATATTATGACCTTCTGATTAGCCACTCACTCGTTCATTCATTCGTTTGTTCATTCATTCATTCATTCATTCATTCGTCTGGGGAATGGGAACAACCTTTTATAAGCCTTTTCATCTCCTGATACTTTTTAGAATGATAATCTATATTAAAAAACAAGATCAAATGCATACACAGAGTTAGTGGACTTAATAAACTTATTGTTATAAAAGAAAAAAACTAAATAGACTAATGAATCTTGAGGATGATGCCATGTACAGATTCGGGCATTGCTCTCAATAGCTGTAAACTGTGACTTTTTTCTCTCTCTTTCTCGTTATCTGCAAGCGAGCGCGTTGCTCGAAAAAGACCTCATCACGCGCTAAACGACAGATGTTTTTCTTGAGACGGTGTTGACGTCATGTACAAGTGACACCTCACTTAAGAACACATTCTACACATAACGTCCCAGGTCTTACCCTGGGAAGAAAAAGGTTGACCAAAATCCTAAGGGACCCAGAGAAAAATCCCCCATCATCCCTCCCCAGGGTTCTGACCTGCGACAAGGGGCAGACTCATGTATAGCGCTCAACCTCCTAAAGCTTCTGAAGAGTGTTTTTACCAGGCCAAACGGTATCTCCAATCAATGTATCTTGACGATGGCCTGTACCTTAAAAAACCCACCCTTATTTTATTTTTCTCCTCCGTTAACGATGACCCACTCGCCCTAGATTGGATGGTCTGGATGCAGTGACTTGCAGGGATCAGACTGTCTTGGCCAGATGAGGTTGTCCCTGACTCATTGTGCAGCCCTGGTACTCCGCAACTGCCGAACACTCATCTCTCCCCCCCGTCCCCCCCAATGGGGCACATAAAAGTTCTCCGGCGACCACTAAAGAACCACAGCATCAGAGTGGATTAAAGAGCTCCACATCCAGAACCAAATGGAACATTTACTAGGCCGGAAGACCGCCAAAAAAAAAAAAGGATAACAAAAACTTGAGGTTAAATAAACGCGGGGAAAAACCAGGGGGGGGGGGGGGCAAAAAAAATCACTTTGTGTTTGCATAGTGCCGTAGAGGTCCACTCTGTTGTACATGCAGTCTGTTTTCTATTTGTCAATTTGACGACAACCACAACAAGAAAAAAAATACAGTGAGAAAAAGTGTTGCAAATACCTTGATGTTAATAAAGTTGAATAAATGGGTTTTGTACTAAGTCTTGGTTCTAGTGCCTTTCTTGGGATGATTCCTCCTCTCTATGCATTTCTGTCATTTTGCTCTGTCGTTCATCTGTCTCACATCTTGCTCCTCCACTCTCAACCCCTCTTGACTTTGAGTCTTGTCTTCCTCATTAACCCACTTCCTGACATTTATTCTCTTTTTCCACTTTGCTCTGTCGCCAGCATCTCCAATGCTTCTGTTTATCTTTTTTCACTCGTTTCCACCCTCCACTCCTCTCCTTTCTTCTTTCTGTCCCTTGCTTGCTTTTCTATCTTTGCTCTGCTGCCTCTTTATCCCTCCCCTGTTCCCTTCTCTCACTCTTCCTGACATTTTTATCCTCATATCCTCCCCTCTCCCTCTCTCTGTGTGTGTGCCCTGCTGGCCTGATCTGGTACCAGTGGGAACAGATGTGCCTGTGGCCCTGCGGTGCCCGTGCCTGTGCCCTTGACTGGCTGGCACCCCTGCACCCCGTAGCTCTCGTGCTCTCTCTCTCCAATGCCAGCTCCTGCCCCAGGGGTCCCTAGCGTGGAGAGGAAGGGTCACGGCTGGAGGAGGACAAGGAGACCCCACGCTTAGACAAGCATGACCTGGGACGGGAGAGGCGCATCAGAGCCTGGCCAATTCTGCTCTCGGCACCACAGATGATCAGCCTGGAAACAACAGCTGCTTCAGAGCACTCACATATTACCCTCGGTTCAGGAAAACACGGCTCAACTCAGTGATCAACCTTGTTTTCAACGTCATTTTACTTACTGGTATTGCACTAGGTTCGTTAGAATTTTGGAAAGAGAGACTTGTGTTAAAGTTCTAAGCCTGTACCAGCACTACAAATGAAAGTGCACTTTGTTATGGTTGATCTAAAAGCATAATATCCAACATTTATTCATAATATATATGGATATAACAATACCCTCCTCAACCCATCATACAGTATATTTCAATATTAAATATATAGCATCATAATAGTCCCATAGTAATCCCAAGACATTTCAACAGTCCAAGACACAAGACACATCAATAAGTCAAAAGTCTGATATGACGCTAGAATCCAAGGGTGAGAGAAATCATTGGGGAGCATTTGGGGGGTTCATGTAGTCCCATAGAGATGGGGTCAGTAGCAGGGCCAAAAGGAAGCTGGGTCAATCTTGTTGGGGGAGGCCCGTGGAGTTGGTTGCTGTCAGGAAGTTAGTGTGTGATGGTGGTTGGAGGGTTGGACAGAAGTAGAGAATGAGTTAGGTGATGGTGTGTGTTACACCGGATGTGCTTGTACGTGATACTGCATGCACACTGTTCCCTGGCAAAAATGAATTTAGAGCAATAGCAACTTCTCTCCCTACTGCCATCAAAGAAAATACAGAAGCATAGCTGCCTGTACCTCAGAATGGGGAAGAGCTTCTTCCCTCGAGCAGTGAGACTGCTGCACAAAACAGGACTTGTGATGCCCCACTGATCTGACATCATATTCTGCTTAAATACCATTACTGGGGCTGGTTGTCACAATGCTTATTCCAGACACACAGTGGCGCTGTGGTAAAATGTTAATTTCAAACTGTTAGCCTTCGATAGCTTACTCATTTGCACTTGCAATTTTGTTGAGCAGACATAAAACATTGAGGTGAGGAGACAATTTTTGAGGGTCCGAATAAATTTTCAAGGGCTGGTCGGTTATTAATCATTCAAAAACAAAACACTCATTTAAAAGCCAAAAGAGTAGCTTTATTTTCAGTCATCTTTTAGCTATCATGTTAAAGCCATGTTGAAGCTAGTTAAAATGTATCTCAAGAAGTCAGTTGGGGATGGTTGTCACATAGCACTCAAGGTTGGTTTTCACAAGTGAATGTCAAATAATGACATCAAACACCTTGGTTATCCCTTATCCTAGTTTTGTGCAATAGGCCCCATTAGCTGTGAGATTAAATAACAAAGGCCTCTGAGTAAGAACTGTGACAACCAACCCTGGTCTCCCCTCCCCTACCATACATCTGCAATAGTACTAAATTCAATGTACACTTGTATTATGCTGTAGAATACCATTTTACCTACCTCGACCCTGCTCCGTTTTTTTTTTTTGTTGTTTTGTTTTGCATAGACATGTTTTCATGTTTTGAGGTGGCTGTCATAAATATCACTTTTTTTGCCATCGGACAGTCTACTGTTGTCTCCTTACTTTTACATAATGTTCAAATATATTTTTACCTTGATGTATTAAGAGCATGTCCATGACTGATTGATTGATTGGTTAGTAGGTTGGTTGGTTGGTTGAAACAAAACATTGGGCCGGCCTGAGTTGTATATTGTCTTTTGAATTACTACCACTATTCCAGTAGGGGCCACTGTGACACATACAGAACAGGAGTCGAAGAAAACACTGCTCAATGCAATGCAAGCCCAATTCAAGTCACTTACCATACTGCCTGTACCAAACTGCGAAAGTCATAATTTACAGTGCTCTTTTTAAATAGGCCTGTAATCTATTAAGTTTATTATTCATAAGTGACTTTGGTGGGATGTGATTTACATGCTGCTAACTTTCAGTCCGTCAATCATTCAGGTGTGGCATTGGCTGTATGATTTTAGGAGGAGGACCTACTTTTGTGAAAGATGAAATGCTTGTAAATCCTCATGTCAGTTCTTATTTAAAACATGAAGAATGAATATCCAACAAAATGCAGCAAAATATCTCACTCACACACACACACAAACAAAAAATACACGTTGATACTGTACATTACATTTTTCTGGGGTGCTGCTGGGATGCTTTAAAAGGTAGAAAGACTTCTGTAAAGAAGAACACACTTTATTTTGGTCTGCAAGAGTTGAATCTCTGGTAGTAGCCTACGTGACGGGAACACTAGGGCGTGGTTATAATAAAAAAAGTCATTTTGATTAGCTCGAGTTAAAACTGAGGAACGCCCTCAGACGCTCAGGCAGCGTTGTAAACAATCACACACTGAGCATGCGCTTTTGCCCGATACAATAATGGAGGACCATCCTTACTGCCCGTGGTAAATTCTGAATAAATGCCCTTCTTCTTGAAGATCTGAAACACCAACCAGTTCGCAACAGCTCGAGATTTGTAAGTCGATGCATACAGTGTGTTGATATTTACATTTTCGGGTTTTCGTCACTTCATCTATATTTTTGTTTCACTACAAGTTAGTATTTGTTACTAACTGGCTAAAATGCTAGTGATTCTGAAGCAGCTAGGTAGCTAATACTGGCTTGGATGCTAACGTAGCTAGCGATAGATAGCTTACGTCAAGTTGAACAGCATAGCTTTTGCCTAACAGCAAGATCTTGCATTTCACCGAAGCTGTTTGTTGTTTCGTTGTTTACTCGCTGACCGGTATGACACACTAAATGAATTTAAGTAACTTTTCGTCTTGCACAACGTAAGAGTTTTTTTTTAACTGAAGCAACTTGCTTTGCACACAAAACGAGCTATTTATTTTCCGGGAGTTAAGCTGCTCTGGGCCTTCATTTGACGACCACGGTATTCGTCCAATGAAAAATGAAATTCAAAATATATGCATTGTCCTCATCCTATGGTCGGTGTCCAAATGGGAGGTTCTTACAAAAGGAGTTGTGACAGATTAGCATGCTAACCTGTGTGGTGTTTTGCAGAAAATCTAACATTAGCTAGCTGCAATAGCTAACCATATCGCATTTAACGTGACCAACGATATTATGCATTTTCGTGAAGAACTAGCGCTACAGACAGCAGAAAGTATTAACATTTAAAATAGTGATTTTCGTAGTACTATTTAAACAGAATAACTCGCGTGACTTCATAGCTAACGTTACATATTTCTTGTTGAATATTGTTTGCATACTAGCTTGCTAGTTGTGCTAGTTTGTCAACTCTGCCTGCGAATGTCATGCAGTTAACGGTAGTCGGCTAAGCATCCAACTATTTTGCTTGGTAACATTCTAACTTTACGGCCATGCAACGAACTCTCACGGAACGGTGAATGCTTGTTTTTCATTGCCAAAATAGTTGTCTGTAATAGCTTATAGACGTATGCACTCAAGTTGATAAAGCAGTTGTTAGCTAGCTAGTTGTTTTGTAGCATGAGTTAAATGGGGTATTGGCCAATCTATAACGTTAGGAGGCGACAAACGTTAGTCTACCACAGATCTCAGGTTGAGGTATAAACTGTTCTTCTATGGACATGTTGAACATGTTTCGCCTACAATGATGTGTTAACCAGTGTTTCGTTGCCTCTCTTTTATCACTCAACTCAGTGATATTACGGTGGCATGGCTTCAGATTCTGCATCGCAGAATCCTGGCTGCAGGATCATGACTTTCCAACCCACCAAGGAAGAGTTCAAAGATTTCAGTCGCTACATAGCCTACATGGAGTCACAAGGAGCACACAGAGCTGGAATGGCAAAGGTAACGTTGTCGGATGAGACAAAATGCTAAGCTCTAATGTATAAGTACACTTGCTAAACACTGAATACCGTCATCTGTTTTAGGTCATACCACCAAAAGACTGGAAACCCAGGAAAACATATGATGACATTGATGACCTGGTGATTCCTGCGCCCATTCAGCAAGTTGTGACTGGTCAGTCAGGGCTTTTTACACAGTACAACATTCAAAAAAAGCCAATGACTGTCCGGGAGTTTCGTAAGACTGCGAATACGGATAAGTAAGTCAATATACCTTAAAATTATTTACACCTTGCCCTGTATGACCTAGTACAAGCAAGGATAATCTTCCCATTAAGATGTAAGACATTTTTTTTGTCCCTGAAATCAATTTCTTCATGACACACCTCAATAGATGATGACAATTCATGCCAATTATATTTCTCTGCTATCTCTGTAGGTTCTGCAACCCTAGATATGTGGATTTTGATGAACTAGAGAGAAAGTACTGGAAGAACCTGACTTTTAACCCTCCCCTCTATGGAGCAGATGTTAATGGCTCC
Organism: Limnothrissa miodon; assembly: GCA_017657215.1. Lineage (NCBI taxonomy): Eukaryota > Metazoa > Chordata > Actinopteri > Clupeiformes > Clupeidae > Limnothrissa > Limnothrissa miodon. The sequence continues at coordinate 64,673 of JAGFZM010006266.1, read as the reverse complement.
CTCTATGACCCAGTGAGTTCATTTTCCCTCAGTCATGTAATGTTAATGTAAAAATAAGCATGAAAAGCCAAGTTAGCATCTACAAAGTATAATTACTAGTTTACAGTTATATATTTTGGTTAAGTAAATTGCAGTGTTTAATTGGTTTAGTTATTTTTTTGCATGTGATGTGATTCTTAGGCCAATGTTCCTGGAACCCAGCAGAGCCTGGTGACCTAAAACCTTGTGCATTGTGCAAACAGCCAAATGGTTCCTAGTTTTCTGCTTTTTCAGCCTCTGTGAAGCCATGATTGACTACTTCTTCCTCTACTGTCTTCCTGCACCATCCTCTTCCTGTACTTTTTCACCTATAGGATGTGACTGAGTGGAATATTGGATGTTTGAACACTATCCTTGACACAGTTGAGAGGGAGAGTGGCATCAAAATAAAAGGAGTGAACACTCCTTACCTTTATTTTGGTATGTGGAAAAGTACTTTTGCCTGGCACACTGAAGACATGGATCTTTACAGCATCAACTATCTGCACTTCGGAGAACCCAAGTCTTGGTAAAAAAAAAAAAAAAAATTCCTTGAGTAAAGCAATGGCTTGCTAAGGTTGTTTTGGCTTTGACAAGTGTAAAGCTGTTTTTATAATTGGTCTAATGCCTTCTCGTTTCTTGTAGGTATTGTGTGCCCCCTGAACATGGAAAACGGCTGGAGCGCCTAGCTAAGGGTATGTGTAAATTGCTTCTGGAAATAATTTAGGTCAACATTATATTTGCAGGAGTTTTGAATGACCTTTATGCTCTTAATATTGTGCTGTAGGTTTTTTCCCTGGAAGTGCCCAAAGTTGTGAGGCCTTCTTACGACACAAAATGACATTAATTTCACCATCAATCCTTAAGAAATATGGTATACCATTTGAGAAGGTAAGGTTCTTGCCAGTATTACTAATTAAGAAAATCCAGTTTTGTTTTTTTTATTAATTCTAGACTCTTACTCATCATTGCCCTCAGCTGAGCCATCTTCATGTTGTAATGATCTGGTGTTGATCTATGTGATATTCAATTGTGTAGGTCACACAGGAAGCTGGTCAGTTCGTAGTGACCTTCCCATATGGTTACCATGCCGGGTTCAACCATGGTTTCAATTGTGCCGAGTCCACCAACTTTGCCACACAGCGATGGATTGAGTATGGGAAGCAGGCAGTACTGGTGAGGTCAAATTGATTTTGCTGTTTTAATACCCGTTTACTTGTTCTTCCTTTTTTCTTGTTATGGAGTTGAATGTTAATATACAAAACATTGGTGTGCATTGTGTTAAGTGTTGCTGTTCCTGTGTTTGAGCCTGCAACTCTCTCATTGCCGAACGGCACCACAACCACCTGCATCATTATTGTACCCAATTAGGAATTAACAGGCAGAAGTAATACATTTTCTGATTTCTGAGCAAGCTTTTGCACGGCAGACTGCATCATCTGTATATGTCACTGGCTGATGATGAACCACTGCTGACCGTACCGCTTGTTTGCAGTGCTCCTGCCGGAAGGACATGGTGAAGATCTCCATGGACCTTTTTGTGAGGAAGTTCCAGCCGGAACGCTACAAGTTGTGGTTGGCCGGCAAGGACAATGCACCCATTGACCACTCCAAGCCTACCCCAGAGGCAGCCGAATTTCTGCAGGGTGGCAGGGAGAGGTTCCTGGTTGCCCCCCAGAAAGATGAAACCAATGACAACACGACTGATCAGATGGAGGCAGAGGTCTCTAGCACCACCGAAGGAGAGGAGGAGAGGCAAGTGTTGACTTTGTGTGTACATAACATGCGCGTGCGTACACACACACACACACACACACACAAACAATAGATTTGAGAATACCAGAAGCGTCTATTCAGTATGTCCTTAATCTTTGATCTTGCCATCTATGTGTTTTTTTTGGATGTCATACAGCATGTCCAGAGAAAGGGCTGCGGTGAAGAGGCAGCATGGCTGTGTTGAGACTGAGCAGCAGCAGGAGAAGCCTAACTCCAACCAAGAGGAGGTGGAGCAGAAGAAAGCCCGTCTCTCTCCACCCGAGAATGAAACCCCGAAAGAGAAGGCTAGCTCGGCAAATGCAGGTAACATTTAGGGCCACTGCTCCCATTTGGTTGCTCAAGGCTGTATTTAGGGTTTTTTTTTTTTTTTAAAGATATCACGTTCAGGGTGACTTTTTAAAATGGGAAATGCACCCCTCATTCTTTTTTTACATCCCCTTAAGTTAAAACTATTTATCCAGCTGTCTAATAGTAGAATATTTCTCTCCAGCATAGTATAGATCATTAAGTCCGATTAGTTCAGTGGACAATACATTGTCTTTTATTTGAATGTGTTTTGTTCCAGTTGTAGTGCCAGAGCCTCTGCTGCAGCTAAAGAAGCAGGAGGAGCCGCAGCGGACAACAGGTGGCGTGCCTCAGACCACCATGTCCACCCAACCCTCCATCTTTCATGCAGGCTCTCAGCTCCCGCCGCCACAGACGAGTCTCCCACACCCGGCCCAGTCCACAGAGATGGGTCCCAAAGTGGCCAAGGCGGCCAAGCCACAGCTTGACCTGGAGGAGGCCACCAGCGCAGGCAGCGCAGGGCTGAGTTTGGCCATGGGGGTTTGGAAGGCCAAGAAGGAGGTGCAGGGCGCTGAAAAGAAGGAGGTGCAAAAGGAGCCCAGAGAAGAGGCGGCTTCCATAATTAAGGTTTCAGAGCAGGTGGCAGTTTCTGTTTCTTCTGCTCCTGCTGAGGTGGAACCGCCGGAGGCCACAAAGCCCACTGATGTGGAACCTTCACGGATGGAACGTTTAGACAAAGTGGACCGTTGCATAAGCAACCCTAAAGAACAGAAGCCTGTGGCGAAGCCTGCGGCAAAGCCTACAACTACAGATGCGAAACCTGGCAAGGTGGAACAGAACAAAGGAAACCCTTTGCCGCTAGAACCGTTGAAACTGTTGCCTGTGAAGTTTGAGCCTCTCAAACGAGCTGACGTGAAGCCGGCCAAGGTACAGAATGCAAAAGCATCAAACTGCCTTGCCAGGAACAGCACCACCACTACCATCACCACAGAGTCCTCTCCGACCCCATCGCCAACAACCCCACCCCCAAAGCAGCAGGCCCCAGCCCAGCCTCGCCAGCCTCCAGCCAAAGTAACCAAAGCCAAGGCGGCAGCAGCTGCAGTGCCCACAGTAGTGCCCAAGGAGGAGACTCATCCGGCCCCGGTGGCATCAGCGGGTCCGAGCGAGGGCCGACTTCAAATCGACATCAAACCCGACCCAGTCCCCTCCGCTAGCCCAGCCCCGCCAGCCACCCCTGCCCCTGCCCCTGCCCCAGCCCCAGCCCCTACCCCAGCAGCCCCCAGCACCAGTCCAGCCCAGAAGCTCTTCCAGAGGACACTGAGTCCAGCCGAGGTTCTGCATGTCCACAGCTACGCCAAAGGAGACTACTGCACAGGGGACGAGACGCCGCGCAGGGAAGACAGGAACAGCATTGGGGATGACAGCGACCTTGAGGACGAAGAGGACGAGGACGAAAAGGTGCGGAGGGTGAAGGGAAATGAGTCAGTGCATGTTTGGCATTACACACACACACACACACACACACACACACACAAACACTTACGGGTTGATGGAGTGCATGATGTAGTACTTGCCCGAACACATGTTAAGAGAAATTATAGTTTAGAATTTAAGTTATCAAATTAGCAGCACATTACATTTTAACATGTTGTAAAGTTACAGTAATTAAATGGGTATAAACAGTGACTTAAACGGCATATAGAGAAGCTGTATCCAATGTATTCATCTGTTTATAGCTGTTGTGAGTCGCTCTGAGCTGCTGCTGTTGTTTTAGTTGGCAGATAACGAGGCCGAGGGGGAGCATACGTCCCAGCGCCTGGGGAAACTCCCCCGTCACCATCCGCTCATCAAGGACAGCATGAGTGACGAGGGTAAGACACTCAGGGGAGACACGCTGACCGACACACAGATGTGCTTATCTGCTCCCTGGCAGACACATTTGAGAGACACCAATAACAATAAGAAATTGTTATTGAGCAATGTAGATAGGAAATGCCTGATCAAAACAAAGTCGACTTAGGTCCTTATCTTGCTGTGGGATTTGTTAGATTGAGGTTATAATATAGGGTCAAAACAAACTCAATTCTAACACCCTCTATATTTTCTAGAACTGCCAGAGCCGACGGCAGCAGAGGAGGAGGTGGTGGAGGGGGAATCCTGGGCCCGGCCTCTGGCCCACCTTTGGCAGAACCGGCCCTACAACCTGGAGAAGGAGAAGGAGTACAACCGCAGCATGGGCCTGCAGCGGCCCTACTGCGCCATCTGCATGCTCTTCCAGACCTACCAGCGGGTAAGGGCAGTAACACCAGCAGCCACTGCCATGGGCAGGGCTTAAAGTATCCCGGCACCATGCCGGATCTCCGGCGTGCGGCCGTGAGGGGGGAAAAATGTTTTAGAGCCTGCGCATGCAGTTTAATATTTTCGAGCCAATTTATTTCACCTACCAATCATATGAGAGAAACGCAGCTTTAACTAACGTTACAAATCTATAAGAAGCAGAGAAGAGCGGGTCCTTGCAATACGGTATGTTAGACACCAGTGCTGAAGCCTAGTCTATATGATACGCGGTATAACCATCTTAAAAGATATTGGGTTTGCGAATAACCAATAAAACTTGGGCAAAGATACGGTGCCTATCAAAAAAATTTCTGAAACAATCCAATCACTCAACAAACATTACTGAATGGTTGTATGTTCTCCTAGCCCATAGGCAAATTAGTGTCAACAACTTTTGAAAGCATTAAATCACCCATCAAGAAATCAACGTCACCTAATTACCTTCATCCAACGGAACCTAAAAACAACGAACAGCAACAAAAGTTATCACTTCTGGTGTCGAGGCCGGGAGGCTGGCTTGGCAATGGAAAGTGAGACTTAACGTTACGGAAAGAAAGCGTAAAATGAAGCGAAAGCAGGCGTCCCTATAAGCAGAAGCCGATGTTTCTGAAATTGTTCACCGCCGAGAATGAACATGACAACATTAGCAGCAATAGCCTACCTGTGATAAGTGGAAATACTTAAATATTCACATTAGCAGGTTAGCCCACATTTTGTTCTCTCTAAAGGATTTACTTTGCTCCATGACTTGGTAGGCCTATATAATTTTGGTGTAGGCCTAAACTTAAAAATGGTTAAAATGATCTCTTAATATAGGCTACTTAATACTGTAATATAGTTAACTATATTGCCTCAAAAGATACAGCAGACTGGTTATAGGCTATTCTTTCAGCATATAGTCTACATTTAAAAGAATGCAGCATACTTTTTAAATAAAACTAAGGTTTTTTTTATATAGTTTAGTTAGGCCTATAAGTTTATTTTTATAGCGCATTTCATACACAAAGTAGGCAGTTCAATGTGCTTTACAAAGATAAAACAGTGGATAAAATAAATTAATAAAAGAAACAAATAAGATGAAAAGTTACACCAAGGGAATAATTAAAAATAGACAAAAAGTAAAAAGTAAAAAAAAAAAAAGTTAAAAGAATGAAAGGACAGAAAATAAAAATAATTCACAAATTTGTAGCCAACAAATGTGATACTATACACCCAGCAAAACAGAAGCACTCCTGTATTACAATAGTAGGCCTAAGTATAAATGAATGATCCAAGTTAAACACCTCAACTGACAGCACCCCTATCAAGAGGTCCGGAGTTCTACTCCAGTGTAATTTTCAGACTGGGGGGGCGGGGGGAGAGAACTCAAAAAGTTCAGGCTCAGGATTTTTTTTTACTTTAACCCCTGCATGGGTGCAAAAGAGATTTGCTTGTGCTCCAGCCTGCAATGTTTAGACACCCGTGTGTGTGATCATTGTCATTATAATGTCAATTATTTGGCCATACTTCAGTTTAGCTGAATGTTTTATTTTTTTGATTTCTTAATAAATTTCACTTCAATTTGTCTCAAACCGTGGTCTTGGCCTTTGTGTGCACAAGTTTACATCTGAGGCATTGTGTTAGGATCCACTTCTGCCCTGGTAGGGCCTAGTAGTTTAGTTACTGAACCTCAACCTTCACTTACAAGCTAGTAAATATCTTACGGGGGTGGGCACTGTAGGTGTGTAGGAGGTATGCACATCCTTGCACACATCACCATTATGAGGCAGTTTTTGGCACACGCTTGTTAACCCCCCTGCACCCAGCGCATTTGTTGTTGTTTCTGCACTAGGGATCCCTAAGTGGGGCATTTGTTGGCTACAGGCTAGCTGTTTATCTAGCATGTTGATGGAAGGGAGGAAAATGGACAAGACACAGTGAACGTGATGTCAAAATCCAAAGTAAATTAAATGTCACCACGTTAGCATGACTCAAAGCTCAATATGACCTAGGGTTATATACCTCACATCTTTGTCATTCAGTAACATTTATGCACTTAATTTTTTTCTCCCTCACCTTGCATCTGTTCTCTCCTCCTCAAACAACCCTAATATCTCTCTCTCTCTCTCGCTCTCTCTCTCTCTCTCAGTCTGAATGTGCGGACAGCGACCCCTCAGGCCCTCTGGTGGGCCCAGCTAGTCGCCAGCGGACCAAGCCCCTGATTCCGGAGGCCTGTTTCAGCACCACCACGGAGGCTGAGGCGGAGAATGAGTCTGAGCTGACCACAGCATACCTGGAGCCCGACGGCACCAGCCTGCTCATCAGCTGTGCCATGTGCAGCGTCCGTATCCACGCCAGTGAGTCGCCACACTGCCATTGCTGCTAACTAGCTTTTTAATCTACTTTGATTTTATGATCTCCTTGTCCCATTGACATTTTTTTTAATTAAGAGTATCAATGCGTACATAGGCATCACTAAATTGACGTTGTCATATTTTTGCACAAGTTGCATAAATGTGCATCTTTTAGGACAAAATAGTAGTGGGAAAGTTAACTGATAAAAGAAAACATTTGCTTTATATATTTGACTTCAGTAGCCTCAAAAGCCTTTATGACCCTGAATATTATAGGGCATTTAAATGGACTGTTTAGTGTAGACTAGACTAAAATATTTCCCGGGGGGTTTTAGAGAGCATTGCTGAGCATTTTGACTACCAGTGATTGATCAACCGCCATCAATAAGAGTTTCAAGAGAGTTTCTCAACATGCTTTTGGAGTCGCAACAAGACTTGCAAAATTCTAAAACCCTGCAACTTGCTGAAATACCACAGCAACAGCACCAATGAGCCTTGTGGGACATAAATACATTCTCAAACCTTGAAACTGAGATTCAATATGTGAATTGATGCTTGAATCTGTTTGCCACAACATGATGCTTTCACACAGCTGAACTTCTCTCTTAAGGGTGTTTTTTTTTTTTTTTTTTTTTTTTTTTTGGGTGTGCCGCTGTGAATGTTTTGTCTAAACTGGCCTTAGCTCTGTTCAGTAGACAGATGGTATCAACAGTGACGAACTTAAATTCCCCTTGGCTTGTGAATATGGCCCGTATATACGGCTTAAGTATTAACTTCGAGTTGAGGCTTGGCTAATATGTAAGCACCCCACGAGGCTCATGGCTGTGTTTACTGGTGGAGTGCGGCTGTCATGCCACGTATGTTGTAGAGGGCAGAGTAGAGGGTGGAGGAACATGGCGAGTGCTCTAATCACATGCTGCATGTGTCCGTGCCAGGTTGCTATGGTGTGGACCCTCACAGTGTGACCAAAGGCTGGAAGTGTGCCCGCTGCAAGGCCAACGCCATGACTGAGGTGCCAATACGCCCTTTTCCTTTTACACGCTACACACTTCTGAAACTTTCATTTTCTTCTAATTCACAGTAGAGTTTGGGTGATGATTATTATTATACCTTTTATATTTATATTAGCACATTATTAAAATATTTCTTGTTGTATTTTAAAAGGTATTTGATTCAGAGGTTGTTTAGTATATCGTAATTACTAGATTTAAAGAGATTATTTCAAGAATTTTTTTCTAGTAGACTTTATGGCCTTATTTTTCCGTAATAGAGTTTGACTTAATTTTTCCGTAAACCATGAGCAGTAGTACTTATCTCTGTTGCCAGTGAATGAAGGATTGTGTGCACAGTATGAAGGTCTGAATGGTAGTGGCCTATGCTAGTGCTTTGCTCATGTAAATAGCCTCACTCTTGTGTTTGTGTTTGTGTGTGTGTGTGTGTGTGTGTGTGTGTGTGTGTGTGTGTGTGTGGTTTGTGATAAACTCCACCGTCTCTTCCCAGAGCTGCTGCCTGTGTCCACTGAGGGGAGGGGCGCTGCACAGAGCCAACAATGACAAGTGAGTGAGCAGCAGGGCCCAGGAGAGCGGGCAGATAGGCCCTTATCTACCCCAGCGCCTGGCAGCAGCCCGCCTCAGACGCTTCTTACTGCCCCCCACAAAACCTGCTAATTGACCTCAACAACACAAGAACATGCCAGCCTTGGCTGCTTGAAGGGGGCATTCTTCCTTGATGCTTAAAAGTCCAAACCGTTAGACTCCATGATGACTGACTGTAAATTTCACATTAAATCAAATGGACAAGCAGCAAAGCACTGCAAAAACCTTTTTGTTTATTTGTTTATTTGTTTGAGTACAAACACACATTCAAGATCTATGTAATGTTTGTGTAATCTCTGAACATTTGGATATGCCAACACATGCATCTGTGTCTGCCATCAGGTGGGTGCATGTCATGTGTGCAGTGGCCGTGCTGGAGGCGCGCTTTGCCAACATCACCGAACGCTCCCCCGTGGACCTCAGCGGCATCCCCCTGCAGAGGTTCAAACTGGTCAGTCCCTCCCTCACACTCGCAGTGCACTCACCTCTGCATGTAGCTGCTAGGCTGCAGTGTGAAGTTTCTTATTTCCTTTTTTTTTTTTGGAAACATGCGGATTGTTTTTTGCCTTGACGCGTCACAGCAGCACGCCAGAGATCTTTTTTAGTATCATGTCATGAGTCTGTAGACAAGATACTAACATTTAACACAGCTGTAGTTACAAAGTGTACTACCAACAGCAAATCAAATGTGGCAATTTTATAGGCTCATCTGACTTCAATTTGGCGTAGTCCCTGCATGTGTTCAAAACGACCCGGTAATCTCATGAAAGATTGCCAAGTTTCTTGATCATTAGACCAGAATGAGAGTTCCATGTCATACCTGTATATATAATATTATGAATATGGTCTATGTATGAAATTGTACCACGGTATAAATTGTAGGCCTCATAGCCCACCCTTATTTTAGTGGCATTGAATCCCTGTGTGTGTGTGTGTGGTTGTGTATGTGTGTCTGTCCCCTGCTGCAGAAGTGCTACTACTGTAAGCGGCGGATGAAGAAGCCGTCGGGCTGCTGTGTGCAGTGCTCTCACGGCCGCTGCCCCACCTCCTACCACCCCACCTGTGCCCAGGCCGCAGGCATCCTCATGCAACCCAACGATTGGCCCTTTGTCGTCTACGTCACCTGCTGCCGGCACAAAGCCCCTGTCCAGGCTGAGGTGAGAGAGACTGGGTGGCTGGGGGAGGAAATGGTCAGACATTGGCTGCATCCTAGTCCTTAGTACTGGGACCTTAGTACTTAGTACATACTGATGAAATATACACTGTGTACCACTGCCCATTATTGGCCACTTAGTGCACAGCGTAGATCATTTACTTCCACCGTTTCAAAAACAGAAAGCGGGGTTAAACAGTTAATCTAATGAATTGGCTAAATCTGTCTTCAGACATTAGTTTAAGACATGAGAGAAAAATGTATTCTATGTTTTTGTGACATTGTCATCCACATTCATTTGCGAGAGGAAGTTCACTCTCCTGGTGGTTCATGATGACCCACTTGACAGAAATGCTGGGAAAAAAAAGTCTGTACTGTAGCTACACATTTAAGTCTCAATAGACAAAAAACTGACTGGCACTATTTATTAAAAAAGGCTTTGTCCAATTATGTCATTCATTTGGAGAATTTCACATCAACATGGAAGACAAAAACATTAAACTAGCTTTGCAACTTAGTTGTGGTTATTGTGAAGTGTGAGGAGCTGTAGACCATGTTAATTGTGATGTGACTGATGTGATCTGTGTATTGCTCTGGTCAGTGTAGAGGTGTGCTGTGTAGCTAGGCCTAATAAAATGCCTCTGTGTGTTGACTCCCCAGCGTAATAAGGCTGCCCTCAGAGAGCTGACCGTGGGGCAGAAGGTCATCTGCAAGCACAAAAATGGCCGCTACTACCAGTGTGACGTTGTGCAGCTGTACAAAGAAACCTTCTATGAGGTCAATTTCGACGACGGCTCGTACAGTGACAACCTCTTCCCTGAGGACATTGTGGTAATAAGGCTTCTCAGTGCTCTAGTGCTTACAATAGACTGTTTCTTAGAGAAGTGGAGCTTTCTAAACCTGAATTGGCCAGCTTATGGGAAACAATGGGGACGTACGTAGGTTTGGTCTTAAGAGAGGCATCACACTGTTCAATCTTTGGATAAATCAATAGTCAAATTAAATACAATAGTAAGATTATACACAATTATGTGTGGTTTTGTTTTTTGTGGTTATGTTTTCTTGTGTGAAGAATCGGGACTGCGTTCAGCTGGGTCCTCCTGCTTCAAACGAAGTTGTGCAAGTCAGGTGGACAGACGGCCTCGTCTATGGAGCCAAATTTGTGGCGTCTCACATCATCCAGATGTACCAGGTAAGACAAATGTATATAAGGTATGAGTGATGGGCTAGTTTGTGTTTTTTGCCATCCTGGAAATAAAGTGCTTCACAGCTGTGCAAGGTGAGGTTGCCCGATGTGAAGCTATATTAGTAAAGATGGACAGGCTTTTGATTGTTATTCTTATATTAATTCTAATATACTAATATCCCCCCCCCCCCCAATCACACACTCACTTCTTATTCAGGTGGAGTTTGAGGATGGCTCCCAGCTTACGTTCAAGAGGGATGAAGTCTACACTTTGGATGAGGACCTGCCAAAAAGAGTCAAGTCGAGACTAGTGGGTACCAGCTCCAGCTGTGTGTGACGTGTCTCTGTGAACTTATGAGATTTGGCCTTTGATCTTAAATTGTCCTTGTGTACCTTAAGCAATGAGCTCTTCAAAAAAAGTAAAAAAAAAAAAAAAAAATGTCGAAAGAAGATGACTCATTAAATGTGCCAGTAAATGCCAGAAATTAGTAACTTTGTCATTTGGGGTCTTGAGTACAGGCCACCACATACAAGGCAAACATACTGCCACTGTAAAGTCTTTTCTAGATGTTTCTATCAGTTTAAATCCTGCTATCTCTGCAATGCATCATATGAGGAGGCACCTTTAGAGTCATTAGATTTGTTACTAGTGTTACTATTCTTGATTCTCTGTATATGATCACGCCTCATCTCCTTACTGTTGTGTTAACTGTCCATTTTCCCACAGTCCAAGGCTTCGGACATGAGGTTTGACGAGATGTTCGGCGAGAAGAAGGTCCAGGAGACCAAGAGGCAACGGGTGATCAACTCTAGGTACCGCGGTGACTACATCGAGCCTGTCATCTACCGAGCCATCATGGAGTAGCCGAGCAGGGGCACCCCACGCGTCTCCGGGAAGGTTTGGCTCCGCCGCCCACCTGACTGATAACCAGCACTGATGAACCAGAACTCTCCACTGGAGCTCCCAAAAAAGAGTGGATGTCATGACAACAGCGTCAGTGATGACGATAAATGACTTTTTTCTTGACTCTCTCTTTACTTCTTCATGACTCTTCCAAGGAGAACTGTGAACAAGAACTCTTCCCCCATAATCAATTGTTTATATTGAAACACACAAACATACACACATGCGCGCGCTTTACACACAGCAACCCGGACAATTTGCAGCATTGTTTTAATCTATTGTTCAGTTGGTAGTGAGCCATAAGTGCATCTGTTGACCCGGAGTGGAGAGGTGGAGGACTCACTTAAGAAAGGTAAAACTCTTAAGTAACTCACTTAGGATAGGTAGGTCTCTTAAGGCTTGTCCCTCTCAAGACCCAGTGCCTTCCGGACTGGACCTTGAGTTCTGAGTGGGAGTCCAACCTCTAGTATCAAGAAGTTCGCTTCAGTTCTCTTTTGTTTTTGTTTTGTTGTTTTTTTGTTTGCTTTTGTTAAGCATTGCCTCTGTTCATTCATGCATTCATGAAATGGCATTACGCTATAAAATTGATGGTGAGGACTGTGCAGAAAGGCGTATCAGGTTCTAGTTCCCTTCATGTTCGAAAACGGAGATTGTGAACGGAGATTGAGAACTGTTGTCTGCATTTCAAAGAATGTTGCCTGTTGTCAATCAGTTTTCTGTATTTATTTTTTTTAAAGGCTCCTTATTGGGGAGGGCTTTCTGCCTGCGTGTATCAGAGGTGTAGGCCTTGCCATTTATCTGTACACAACACCTCCAAGTCAGACATCAACAGATGACCGCATTCCCCAACAATGTACATTGTATTAGGAACATAATGAATATAGCGTTACCATTTTTAGGTTGTTTTTTTTGTTTTGTTTTGTTTTTTACCAACATATTTATTATATGGTGCTTTATGAAATTAACCTTGGCAATACAATTGTGTCAGTTACTATGCTGTAAGTTTGAGGTTCTGGACCGATTTGTTGTACGTCCTATTTTTGCTATGAAGATCTTCTGGACAGAACCCCCTTCCAGTGAAATGCCACGGATTTGTTTTACACTCCGCCAAGGTCCTTCCTGTTTTAAATGAAAGCTGTGCTTCGCTCTCCTGATCTCCTGACAGTTTTAATAGCAACATGCAGCCATTGCAGTTCGCAGTTGTTTGAGATGATGATGAAATTTATTTTCAATGCATTATTTTTGCACTCATATTAATAATACTATTAATATTAATAATAATAATCTATATTTGTCGCTTCCCTGCATAGCCAAGTTTAAAGTTTGGAAGATGCACTTAACGTGAGGACATCGAGAGGCCTTCAGCTGTCCCATCGTTTGCCTGTATATTAACGTCTAGCGTGTGTGTTTTGTCCGAGTCAGTTGAATAGTGCTGATGGCCATAGGAGGTAATAATCGATCTGTCAAGGCCCACTTTTTAAGCGCAAAAATTGTAGGCCGGTCTAATATCACCACTCAGACAGAGAGCCGCTCTAAATGGAAAGAAGTTTTCTATTTTAAAAATAGCCTATTTTATTGCTTTGTTTATATTTTTCATGTTCTCTGTGTCCTTATACAGTATACTGTGTGATAGACCTGTATGTAGTTTATTTAAAAAGATGTTGAGCTGTCGACTTGTTTCTGCTGGAAGTGGATGTTTGTCGGCTGCTTCCTGTTTTTAGCTTTTGCTCAGACGTGTTCCCCACAATTCCTGGCCTGTTGGGCATGGATGTCAGTCGCTCAGAGCGTCATTCATTTTTTGTTAAGACTATCAGTTTGTGTCAGTAAAAGATATGGGCATACACGTTCCATTTCCGAGCAAGGAGTGCTTTCTTAATTGCTTTTTTTTTTTCTTTTTAACTTTTTATTTTCAATTTACAGCATTATATTTTAGAAGTTTTAAACCTGCTGTATAGAATTCCTGTTGTTATGTAAGGGGTTTATAAACATGCAATCCAGGAAACAGCAGGACAGTGTAGTGTTCTTGTATGTTGTAAACAAATAGAGGGCAGAGTTACAATGGCCCTTGCTAGAAGATGACAGTACAATCAGCACTAAAAAATTACCACTATCTAGAAAAGATGGCAACAGGTTAGCTCACACTCAAATACAGAGACAAATTTGACATCTTTTAAACCGAATGCACTGTGTAGCTATAGTGTGATAATTACATTACATTGATGATAAAGAGCCTATCAGTATGACATTATAGATGTTAATGCAATTTATCACCATAGCTTCAGCACCAGACATTTGGCTTCAGCTAGCAACAAAAGCTTTAACCTTCCTGAGAGCTGAGTGACGGAATTTTGGGGGGTGACATTTCCTAGCAAATACTTAAATGGAGCAGTTTAAATATGTTTTTTCTTTCTCTGAAGCAAGGTTAAGAATTTTATAGATAAATACTGCGTTCGGCGTCTGCAGCCGATTCACTGGAAGTTCCAAACACATTTGTTGCTACAGCAGCGGCCCCAGGGAACTTGTGGATACAGTCAGAGAATTTTCAATATGGAGGGAAAGTGGAACACAGCGATCCTAACCACAGACCTTATAAAGAATAATTATTCTTTAGAGATCAGTGGTTCCTAACCCGAGAACAATATTACTGAAAACACCATAGACCGAATTTTTTTTTGGTTTGTTTAATAAATCTCACGAAGTCATGACACCGAACTTGTACATCAGACATATTTTTCAGCCCATATATTGGAATTATCTGCTAACTGTGAAGGTCTTGTGCGAAATTTTGCCTTATTTTTAAAAAATCGAATTGCTCTTAACTTGTCAGAAACAACTTTCAACTAACTCGCCCCCAACGGACCGCAAAAAATAATTATGAACATATTTTACCCGACCTGCTTTCTGACCCGCAATTTTTAAAGTAGTCTATGCTTTTGATTATCTTCGCGGTGTTGGGCTATGTAAAACTGACTTTATAGGCCTTTATAAGTATGCCAAGCTTATTAATTGTAGTTGGTGTGATTGTTCAGTTAAACGTGTTGGGGGAAACCGGGCGTTTTGTCCCGTACGGCATTTTAAAGCTAATTTTCCTAATGCTCAACATTCAAGGTAAACAAGGATTTCCCACTGGTATTAGTTTGTGTGTGCCTAATTGAAGCTCTCACAAGCACAAAATGCAGGCATATACTGTATGTTAAGAAACTTAATGGACAAAAACGTAGCCAAAATCCAAGGCTCCAAGCATTGTCTATCCAAATAAAAATATTCAATATGCCTAGCCTACCCATGGGACTGAGACAGAAACCTCACTTGGAAATAGGCTACAGTAAGCCTAGTCTACTGGAGGTTAACTTTTCATGGAGTAGTGCGTGCGCCTAGTGCGAAAACTTTGCACAGAGGACAGGCCGGGAAATGCAGCTATGATGTAAGTGAGAATTTTAAGTATTAACATTATTTTTTGGTTTATTGGGTGTTCATTCACGCTATAGAGTGAGGTGAATGCGTTTGTTATGGTGCGCTGTTTACCAGTGTTTTTTCCATTAGTTTTTTCCCAAGGTGTGCCCCCGTCACCAGTTTTTTCTATTTGTGGTGTTGCCGTGTAGCCTGATTTTATCAGCCGCTTTCACTTTGTTTCACTTCGTGCTAAACGTCTGAGAACCAGCCATTGGCATTCGTTTGCTTGACGGTAAGCGGGATAGTTTCTGCTTCAACCAATGGCTACTGCTTGGTCGTGACATATGTTATTTCAGCTTGGCCGCTAGAGTTCAACGTCATCGCCTTTAGCCCCCAATCTGTTTGCTGATTGGCCGGCACGATTTCTTGTCGGAGCAAACGAAAGCTTATCGTTCCCTGACTAGTTGTTGGAGGAAAATGAAATTGACCGGAACCACTAGGCGGCGTTAGCCTGGCTAGTTGCCTTGGGCTACTTCTTGGGTCAATTGTCTCATTCTGTTTGTGTTCATGGTCTGTTTATGGTAGGCTAGCCTATTACTGGACACTGCTCCATCATGTGTTGCAGGGGCCGCCTTGCAATCGCCTCTGCCTGCCTTTAAAATGGCTAGCAATGGGCATGTGTTGTTTCTATCCTTAAAACACTGGTTTTAAAAAAAAGTGCTACTCATGGAGTGATTAGTGGCGCTTGCTGATGTTCCAACCCAAGTATCGTAGCAAAATACAGTTTCTGTCATGTTTTATTTGCCATTTTGTAAGTCCCATAGGGATCTATTTGCTCCTTCATATAAACAAAGTGCCAAATAAAACATGACGGAAGCTTTATTTCGCTACGATACATGTTTTGGAACATCATTGAGCACCACTAACCACTTGGTGAGTAGCACTTTTTTAAAACCAGTATTTTAAGGATAGAAACAACACATGCCCATTGCTAGCCATTTTGAAGGCAGGCAGAGGCGATTCTACATTTCCCAAATAGCCGAGACAGAAGCAATCGTCAAAATTTCGATGTCAACCAGTTTATTGCATTTTAGACAACCTGTGAAAGGGGCTTAATGTGTTAAAAACCGAACTATCCCTTTAATGCTAGTATATTAATGTGCCATTTATCTTAGCAAATAGGCCGGCACATTGAAAGTGTCTTCCCATCTCAGTGCTCTTGTCAGTAATTTTGTCTGTACAGTGAATAATTGCTTAATTTAATTTTACAAAATAAGCCCATACTGTCTTTTCTCATCTGCAAATTCACCATACACAACACATTAGGTATTTTTAGAAAATTTTAATAATGCCAATTGTGAATGGGAATGTGTGCAATGAGTAAAAATGAAAAGTGTAATCAGTGTTTGCTGATAGAAATATCTTTGTTCTTTGTCTCCTGGTCTCAAGGCCTACCCTACAGTAAATGAAGCTATTCCTTTATTTAAACCTATAGATGTTGATAGATGTAGGAATATTCTTCCCCTGAGCCTCAGCCAGTTCCTCTGAGCCTGACCCAGACAGTTTCTGCATTTCCTGAGTTTTCTTTCCAGCTCCACGGACTTTCTCAGAAAGTCAACGCACCAGCTTGTTCCCCTTGCTCTGTGCCTTCTTGGCAGCCTGTGCCTCTGCCTTAGCAGCTGCTATTTTTTTTGTCCTCCTGCTTTCTGGTATACATATCCATGATTCTGTTTTTTTTCAAAGTCTATCCATTCTTGCAGACGGCTCTCTAACTACTGCTCACGCGTTTTCCTTTCCGCCTCCTTCTTTTCCATCTCTAGCTGCTTTTCTTTCTCTTTCCCAATCTCTGCCCGTCTCTCCTCCTCCATCTGTCGCTCCTGTTGCTCTTTCTCCAGCTGGGCCTGTCTTTCACGCTCCTCACGCTTCTGTTTCAGCTCCATCATTTGCCTCTGAAACTCCTCATTTTGGGTTTTCTCCCTTAGCTTTCGCTCCTCTGCCTCCTTCTCCCACTTGATCTCCAGCTCAAGCATGTGCTTATCCTGACGCTGGATGACCAACTCAAGCTGGTGCTTGCGCCAGCCCTCAGGGTCTTTTGCTCACCTCATAACCTCCTCATTCTGCTGCCACTGGAGTTCACAGTCTGACGGTCCTGCTCCCTGTTTCTCAGCACGTTCCTGCTTGCGCTTTGACTCCTCTTTCCAGATTTTCTTCCTGTAGGCCTCAATCCTCTCATTCTCTTTTCTTCTCAGCTCTTCCTCTGGATTCTCAGGCTCTGCCTCAGAGTCACCACCTTCTTGGCCTCTCTCTCTAAGCCTTGCCTCCCTCTCCCACTTCAGCTCCAACTGTTTCATGTGCTTATTTTCACGATTGATCTCCAACTCGCACTGGTGCTTGCGCCAACCCTCAGGGTCCCGTGCCCATTTCATCACCTCCTCATCTTTTTGGCGCTGAATCTCCTGCTGTCTAGCACGCTCTCACGCTCCCGTTTGCGTTGCCTCTCCTCCTCTATTTTTTTCTGTCTATAGACCTCGACCCTCTCATGCTCTCTCCTCCTTTCTCTTATTTCCTGTTGTCTTCTCTGCTTCTGTGTAAACTATTTTCACTGCTTCTGCTTGACTTTTTTTCTCAGTCTCTGAGTCAACTGCTACCTTCACATCTATTTCCTGTTGTGATGTCTCCATATTTAGGATGCTAAAATGAGTCATTACACGGCGAACAAACGGTGTAGAAAGCGCCATTGTGGCCTATAGCGGTAGATACTGCACTTGCAATGCGCTACATGCAATGCCAATACAGACCTCTGGGTGGGGCTCACAAAAATCATGCCTGCTTTCCGGCGGACTAGCTAGAATGGCAAAAACAGCAAATATGGAGTTTCAATACGATGGAGCCAGTAAGAAAGCAGCGAAAGCCCATGTCGGAGCAGGCAAGGAAGAGGAAAAGAGCTTGTGATAGTGAGAGGAGACGCACAAGGGTTAATCTTGGACAAGCCTTCTTTGAATGGCGACAGCTGAAGAGGCTGCAAGAGTGATGCGGATCTAGCATTCATGTTGCTGCGATTGTAAGTATCACTGCAAAGATTTTTCTCTTTTTCTGCATGTTTGTTCTTTGGCATCCTCATGTATGCTTCCAAGTGTCACACCTACATTCCATTTGTGTACAAGACGAGGACTAGCTGCAATAGATTACAACAAACACAATCGCCACCTTCCAGCACGCAACTGGGATGGAAAGAAAATGTAGGTTCTACTACATTGTAAGTATCTTTGTAGTAATGCTACTCCATGGTTAATCTCAATGCTGTAGAATTTACAACTCATTGTTTTTGTTGCTCTCTAGTTACAGACGGTCATACAACAAGAAGTCCAAGCTCCAGAGCAGCCACCCAGTACAGCAGAACTGGTTAAAATGCATGTCTCTCTTGGGGACATGGGCCACAGAGAGACGGAGGACCCCGAGGACTAAAATACTACCTGTAAATAATAAAGGTGCCATAAAACAAACTGTAAATAATAAAGTAAACTTTTTCTGAACAATGTTTGTCTTTATTAGTGTATATACACTTTTCAAAGGTCCAAAAATAGAAAATTACTTTACTACTTTATTTACCAAAATTTTCTTGTAATGTGTATCTAATGGAATAATAGTGGACTACTCACCATCTGAGAGACTGAAAACCTGCCCTAGGCAGTTGGGTTAGCCCGTTGAGCCGTCGGACCTGCCCAAGGTTTCTTCCTTTACCATAACCATAACCATAAGTAAAAACAAAAACCGCTGCTAGGGAGTTTTTCCTTGCCCCTGTTGCTCATTGGGCCTCTTGTGTTAAGCGCTTTGTGACATGCCTTTTGTAAAAATGCGCTATATAAATAAAATTGAATTGAAAAACTGAATTGAACTGCTCCCACCCAGACGTCCATATTGCCAGAACACAAACAGGCGGTAGGCTGCATGCCTGAATTGTCTCTGCTCTAGCTCTGGTTCAGGGCTGCGTGGCACCTCCATGCACAAGGGAACATAAGGCAACATAAATTGTTTTATTATGTGACATTCATTATGTGTAATATTATAGTAATATCAGTGTTAGTCGTATTTGTTTTAGACAAACCTTGCAATTGTATCAGAGCTTTTGTCAATAATTTCATATGCATATATAGTACTTTACTTGGATTATTGTGTTCTTTGTAAAGCACTAATTGAGTAAATCAGGATCAACCCATACCAGCAACACATTTGCTACAGCAGAACTCAACCCCCACTGCGAATTGTTGCACTGTGGTTCTATTCTTTTGGCAAAGGAAATGTGAACAGTGAGTCGTATTGATCTTCTACGCCGTCCAAGTCTAAAAATACAATAACGTAAAGAGTAAAGAAACGGTCACCCCTCTTCATGCAGTCAAACTGATCTGTATGCAATTTCTCAATAAAACGCGTTGCAAGGTAAAGAAAGTTTGCGGTTGCGGTATGAGATGACCCTTCATTTTTTTAAATATAAAGTATCATCTAGCTACAGCATCTAGTTTCAAGACACAGTGGACTCTGTATGGGGAGTTGATTTCTGGTATTTTTTTAGATAAAGATTTGGTATAGCCTAGAACAACTAATACAAGTTCCCTGGTTATTCTCATTACAGCCCCTCAAAAAAAGGGAACTGGAACAAAATAGCAGTAAAACCCGATTGCCTTATAATATCCATAAGATAACAGATTATATACGCTGAAATAGAATGCAAACTTGCCGAAATTTCAACATAAAAAAAGTACTTACCTCTGTAACGTTAGACATCTTGCGCTGCTGTTGTGACTTGCCGGCCAGTAAATCTGCTGTAGTCTACTCAAAAACAATCACGCATGGCTAGGGGGGAGGAAACCGGAAACCTCATATGTATTTGATGTCTATGGTGAAAACCGGAGTACAAACGAGTGAACATTTACAATTTCGATCTTTAGAGGGAGCTTGCGGGAGGAAAAATTTAATCCTGCTTGGTGCATCTTTAAGATGATCTATAAATGAAGAAAATATTAAGCCACTTACCAGTGACAATACCAATGCAGATGAAAGAAGTGGTTGACAACTAACTATTCCATGCGAATTGCGATCAATAATTACAAAGGTAAACAAAGGTCATTTCAGTTTCTTGCTGCCAGACTAGACAAGGCCACCTCTCAATTTATAGAATGTATAAATACTCTAATTTTTTAAAATAGTTTAAAGAATGCACTATTAGTAACACTAAAAGGGGAAAATAGGAAACAACTCAAGCTAGGCTACCACTCTTTATTTCCTGGCTGCCTTAACAATGACTATGGAATGTTACTGTAAAACAACCCCACCCAGCAGAGTTTGTTGTAAAATTAAAAACCCATGTTCTTAAAGGTTAAAGGCGCTCTAAGCGATTGTGTTTGATGTCACTTTTTGTTGACGTTTGAAGTATTGTCAAACAAAACGGAGGATAGCTCCCTCCTCCCCCTCCCTCCCATGCCTCCTGAAAGACTCACGCGCACTAACCCCCACCCAACCCCTCCTCCAAATCTTTCTTGTCGTTTACTGGCTGGAACAATGTTTGTTATGTTTCATTTCGTTTGTTATGCTAGGTTTGCCCACTGTGTTTTTTAGCCGTTTGTGGAGCCTGGGCTGTCTACAGAGACCGCGTTTTTTACAGTGTGTTCAGGGGACAGGCAGCTAGCAGATTGTGAGGAGATGTTTGCTGTATGTAACAACAAATGTTTTAGTCCTAAAAACGCGTCACATCGCTTAGAGCAGGGTTTCAGAGAAAGAGGACGGAACCAGCCAGAGAAACCACCGACATTGTCGGCTTGTCACACAAGGTGCAAAGAACAGTTAGGTGTGAGTGTGTAACAAACCATGACCTGGCTGACTATAGGCTACACCTGGGTCAGAGACCAGTTAAGAGTGTGTGTGTGTGTGCGTGTGTACATAAACACACACACATGTGTTTGGTACTCAGCAGTGTGGAGATATGGAAAGTTCAGGACGGGTTCAACAGCTCCAGCAATGCTCCCACGGCACCAAAATAACCCTCATGTCTCAGGAACAGAGCCTCCTCGAAAGTGCTGCAGCCAGTCAGCAAGCAACACAGGCCCAAGAAAGTACCACCACCCAGGCTGGTTCCAGTGACACGCCAGTAGTTGTCTTTGGAGTAGACGGCCAGAATACTGACTCCTGAGCCGATGTTGACCAGCAGGAGAGGGTAGGGGTTCTCCAGGGGGAAGGCCTTTTGCTCATAGGACTCCAAATCAGTAGGGTTCTCAAAGTAGTAGCACTCAGAGGGCACCACAGAATCAATGTAGAGGACACCACGAATCAGGCAATCTAGCTCGTCCAGTTTGTGCAGCTCAAGGTCTGCCAACTTGAGAAAGCCCTGCTCGAACTTGAATGCACCTCCTCCAGTGGCACATAGAGTGGTAAGTAGGCTGGAAAAGTAATTGTCTCGAACCATCTGCAGGAAGGCCATGCGTGTCATGCGCGGGGAACCGGATGAAGTGCAGACTACCTGTGCGGCCGCACAGTGACAGCCCTGGTAGCTCTAGGTGCACGTCACGAATTCCAGCGGTTCCATAGGAAGTATGGGATGTCAAGTAGCGGCGGATGCTGCGGAGGTTGTCAACCTCCTCTTGCTCCTCCTCTGCCGTCACGTCGGTCGGCTCAAAGTACACAAGCTTCACCAACGTCCCGCCAATGTCCATGCCGAACCAGGGGAATGAGGGCCTGTTCTTTTTCAGTGAGTCGATCCTTTGTCTGGCGCTGCTTGAGCTGGATGTCCGCCGTGCGACTGAAGCACTCCCCCCGGTGGACATAATCTCCATGTTGGCCGATGTAGAAAAAAGGCTAACGCTACTTGGCGTTTCCTTCCTTGGACAATGCTGCTGTTGGTGGTGCCTCTCCTCCTTTTCTAATTCTGTCTCTTTCTTTTTAATCATCCCTCCCTCTTGCTGTTGTGCAAGCTCTTTCTCTATCTGCTGAGTCACTTGGTTTTCTATCTCATTCTGTCTTTCAGCCTCTGCCAGATGATCTTCAAGTTTCTCATTTTGTTCTCCTTCCATTTCTCTTTTTCTTTCTTTTCCCAGAGCCCACTCCCTCTCTTGTTCCTTAGCTTTAACCAAATCTTTCCGATGTTTTAGCTCTCTATCCATCTGCTGAATTGTCTCTTGATATTCTCTCTCTTCCTGCTGTTTTTCTGTTATCTCCAACTCATTTTTTCTTTTATTCCACTCTCACAGTTTTTTCTGCTGTCTTCTCTTGCCTGTACCACTTCCATTTCTTCCAGTAGCACCATCTCTCTTTCCCTGGCCTCAGCTTGAGGCTTGAGCTCCTTTTCCTTTTGCTGGACCTTCTCATGGTGTTGCATGTCTAACTCTTTCTCAAATTGTTCTCTCTCAATCTTTTTTCTCTTTTCCTCTTCCTGAGCCATCTGCTGCTTCCTCTCTTGTTCCTTGGCTTTAACCAAATCTTGCTGTTTTTTTTTTATCTCTCTCCATCTGTTGAATTTTCTCTTGATGTTCTTTTCCACGCTGCCTCTCGGCAAGCTGTTTTTCAGCCATCTTCAGTTTCTCTTCATGCTGTCTTTCAAGCTCTCTCTGCTGTTTTTCAGCTATCATCTCTAACTCTGTTAATTTTCTTCTCTCCTCTCGGACCGTTTCCTGCTACATCTCTCTCTCCTCTGCCTGTTGCATCTCTTCTTTCTTTGCATCAAAGTCTTGTTGATTTTTTGAATTCTCTCTCCATTTGATGGATTTTCTCTTCATATTTGCTCTCATGCTGTTTCTCTTTCTCAGTTTATGTTTTTATGCTTTTGTTCAAGTTGTGTCTGCTGTTTTTCTGCCACCATCTCCACCTTCTCTTTTTGTCTTTCATGTTGTTCTTGCTCAAATTTTTGTGTCCTTTTCATTGCCTCACTTGCATCTTGCTGATGTTTGAACTCTGTTTCCTGGGCTTTCTCCTGTTTCATAATCTCCATAATTTCCTGTGTTTTAAATGAATATATCTCAGATTCTCTTCTCTTGTTCTCTTCCTTCAGTGTTTCTCTTTCCATCTTTCTTTTTAAGCATCTCTTTTTGTTTTGCTTGAGACTCTTCATTCTGTTTTTTTATGATTTTGCTCCATCTGCAGGATTTTCACTTTATAATATTTCTCCAGCTGTTTCCCAGTCTCTTTAAGCTGTCTTTCTCTTTCCTCAAAGATTTCCTGCATTTGCCTCAATCGTTCCTCCATCATCCTCTTGGTGTCACAGTCCCTTTCCATTTCCAGTTCTATGAGTCTCGTCTGTTTGTCCATGTTCTCTTCCTGCTGTAGCTGCTTTTCTTGAAGGACTTTCTCCATCTCTCTCAATTTATGCTCCATGTCTTCCTCCTGCTGGTTGTATTTTTCTCTCTGTCTCCCTCTTTCTATTTCTCTTATTTTCATCACTGTCTTTAGCTCACCCTCTCTCATCTTTCCATCCCTCTCATCTTTTTCAGATTGTCTTTGTTCTTGTATGTTTACTTCTTTGATTCTTATCATCATTGACTCTAGATCCTTTTGATGAGCAATTTCCTGCTTTTTTAACCTCATTTCTTGTTCTTCTTGTTCATTTCTTGAAATTCAATTCCTTTCTCAAGTTTATCCATCCTCTTTTGCATCTGCTTGATCTCTATGTCCTCTTCTGTTTCCTTCAGTGTTTGCGGGTTCCTGTCCCTTCTGTGCAAGATCCGGTCTTCTTCCATTGCCCTGTTCTCACACTCTCTGCACAGGTACATCCATTGATCTTCTTGTGTCTGGATTTCTCTCCCGCTGCTGCGGCAGATCAACTGGTCTTTCTGTGCCTGTCAGAGTAAATTTTGATATTACGTAAATTAATTATGACATTTAAAATAGAACATCTAATTCTAATTTCAGTACTCTTACCTGTATCAGTACCTTATTTATCTCTCTCTTCATCTGTTGAATTTTCTCTTGATGTTCTCTCTCATGCTGTCTCGCTGCCTCCGTTGCAGCTTCCCTTGCCTCCTGCAGCCTCTGCATCTCCATCCACTGAAGCTGCGCTGCCTCCTGACCACGGTGCTGCCGTCTCCGCCAAAAGCACAGGGCATTCTGTAGCATTGCCCAGCAGCCGGTGGTACGCTTCTCCCTCTTTAGAGCTGGTCTGAGGGTGATGGCTGTGAGGTCACCGATCTGGAGATTTTCCCTGTTCTCACTGAGCCATTTATCAGCCTCCTTCCTGACCTGACATTTCCTTGGATTTGTCATCTTCCTCCCTCCCACCTAAAGCAATTTAAAAAGCAATCATTGAGGCCCTTGGCTTTTGGAGCTGCAACATATGAATGTTCATCCACTACTATACATACATACATACACGTACATACATTCTGTACATAAATTCAGCACATGGCTCATACCAATACCTCCCAGCTCCCTCCCTACATACATGCAGCACACTGCCCTCCCCAAGAAAGCAAAAAGCAGTATGCCCTCTCAAGGGCACAAATACAAAGCCCCACCGTTATCTACTGTAGTGGTTTTATAATTTACCTGGGAGGAGATTCCAAGATCAATTATCAATTAAATTTTGAAAATATCAGCTGATGTCCAAACGTGTCTTGTCTCTGGTCAAAAATAAAACGGAATGAGTGATGAGTGAACATTTCTCAGAACTTTGATTATCACTGACGTAGCAGTTGGCTATCATTATGAGATACCCGTTAAGTGACGTCACAATACGTATTTTTCCTGCCTACACTGCCACCTGTAAGGCAAGTTTTGACAAAGCCTAATAAACTTTATTTGTGAAAAGAATTCCTTTCTATACTTAACCCAAGTTGTGTATCCTACCTTATGTGGGTCTGTTAAATGGAAGAAATGATTGGCTATCTTTGGATCTTTAAGATTTGTCAATCGATAAAGAGCTCAATCCGGGAAACTTCCCTAAGGATAGGGACGTTAAACGTTAATGCAGCCTAGAGCTGGTCGTCTTCCCAGTGGCATAGCAAGTTAAAGGACTTGAAACAAGAAATAGGACCAGCTAATGTCTATATTATTTTGGCTACTCAACTAGCTACTAGAATTAGACTAGCCTCCTTGAAATTTCAAGGGGCTAGGAATTCTGAAATAAGACATTAGCGCGATCGATTTCGGTTAACGTTGATAAGTAGCCTGGTGTCACTGATGTGTTGGTGTGAAAGTGTAATAAGGGGGGGTACAGGTTTGTGACTATGAAAGTGTAATGTTAAACAAAAAAAAGAGATTTGTGTTCCATTCAAGCATAAAATGTACTGTTTTTAACATGTGAATTTATTGAATTTATTCCACCATAAAAAACGTTGGCAGGCTTTTCATTTTGATCGGTTACAAAACTTACTTCAAAACGAAGAAAATGATGGAGGATATGATTCACGGAGACAACGTCATGTACGACGATGCTGATGTATATGCGTTTTAGATTTCGTCACACAGAAATATTGCGACAAACGGACCTTCTTGCTAACGACATAAGACATGACACGGGGCTCTTTCTCCATCCTTACAAGTATGTTTGGCACTCCGATACTTTGCTACGGGTTCATTTCAAAATCTTGTTGGGGACTCAATCCAGGTTCATAAATCCACCGTGTGTAGGACTGTACGGTCAGTGTCACTGTCATATGCAGACATATTAACAACTGTTTCCCATCACAACCTGACCACCAAAACATCACACGTCAAGTGTTTTAACATTGCTGGGTTTCCTGACTTGCTGGGCTGTGATGGGACTCACATTAGAATAAAAAACCCCACGGAGCATGAGAATGCCTTTGTCAACAGTAAGGCTACCACTCCATCAATGCCATAGTGTGTGACGCTGATCTGAAAATAACGAACTGTGTAATCAAGTGGGTCTAAACATGACAGCTACATTCTTAGGCAGTGTATGCTTTGGGAAGAGTTCGAGGCAGGCACTTATCCAGGGAGACTACTGGGAGACTCGGTTGATTAGCCAGGCTAACGCCGCCTAGTGGTAACGGTTAATTTCCTTAACCTACATACTAGTCAGGGAACTAACGATAAGCTTTGGTTTTCTCCGACAAGAAATCGTGTCGGCGAATCAGCGAACAGATCGGGGGCTAAAGGCGATGACGTTGAACTCTAGCGCCCAATCTGAAATAGCATACGTCACGACCAAGCAGTAGCCATTGGTTGAAGCAGAAAGTATCCCGCCCACCGTCATGAAAACGAATGCCTATGGCTGGTTCTCAGACGCTTTGGACAAAGTGAAACAAAGTGAAAGCGGCTGATCATATCAGGCTAGTGGCTGATGACTCCGTACCTCAACCCAGCCAATAACCACAAAGAGTGCACACAAAAAACAGGAATGCGGTGGAGACTAGCTTAAAAAGCGCTGGGTGTGCCTTCATAGAGGTAATGACTCACAATTTGGCATTAGCATAGGTTTAAATTATTTCTAACAGTTTCTCGACAGTTAGCCAACCTACAAAATTCAAAAATAATTAATAAATATTCCCAATATTAAACCAGTCTTGGATAAGACAACATGCTTGTAGGCCTATGTGTCTAAAGGATCTACTATTTAGTTTGTGGTTGTATATGTAGCTTTTGGTTATTGGCAGGCATATTAGGCTAAGGCCACACCAATAAAATTAGTTGGTTCTCGGATTCACCGCTTGAAAAAAATGCAAAATGAAATAAAAATAAAATTGAATTCGAACTCACACGAACATTAAAAAACACCGTGGCTGATAGCTATAATACTGAAAAAAACATCATGCTGCGTTCACGTGACGTCGAAAACCAAATCGCGCCTTTCACTTCAGAGCACAAGAGACATGATACGAGGAAAGATGCCAGTGGAACGGGATTCTGCTAGGCCAGTGTTTGCAATTATTAGAATATCTGATCAGAAGAGAAAAACATTTGACAAGTGCTTTGAAATTAAAGAGGTTGAGAACTTTGCGCAGTTGTACTCATGCTTGTGCAACTCTGTGGAGGTGAGTTTGATATTTCATTGATTGAGGCAGAAAAAAAACCCATTATTAAGTATTTCGCCATCAAAATCAATGAATAAATTAATGAATAGCATGTGCCTACACACTCACATCCTCGCGTGCGCACACACACACGTTTCTGTTTCTCATGCAAAAAAAAGTCGTTTCTTTTCTAGATTCACGTGACTGCACGTTGATGAATATTCACCTCCGTTGCGCTGATCACTGAGTTTTAGTCACTATCTAATTGCTATCTGGTGAATCAATGCGATTTTGACGTTCTAATGCCCTGTGATAAACTGTGACAAAATGAGTTTGAATGTAGGCTACAGGTAGCCTAGTGTAAATTATATGTCATACCTCAATTCCACAGCAAGCCTGCTTGGTGCTTAGATTCACAAGCTCGTAAATAAATGACAAACCGTCAAACCTCACAAAACATAGGATGACAGAATTATGAATTTTTGTACATTGCCTAAAACCTGCATGACAAAAAGTGTGCTTTGAGGTGTGAAAGTTAAGTTTATAAATTAGGCCTCATTTAGTTTTTCCTAATCACATGAGTAAATGTCTTTAATGAACATTAACTGTGAATGTGCTAATTTACCTTCAGAACATTTTTTTTATTTTTATTTCGTTCGCTCGCTCCATATTTTTCTTGAAAAAATCCGAGAACCAACTAATTTTATTGGTGTGGCCTAATGGAGCCATATAGAGCTGCAGTTGTAGCTGGTGCCTGTGTGGTGCTGGACGCTTAGATGGAGGTGGAAAAAGCTTGTTAGTTAGGGCAGGCTCGGGTATTGGTGACTGAGCAGGCTGGTGAGTTGATGTTAAAGGGCCCTCTGTGGTTGCCTGAGCATCGCATTGTGTCGATACAGGTGAATGGGGACAGTGTTCTGGAGATGGGATTGGTCTTTACTCCACTCCACTCTCCACTCCACCTCCTGCAATGCCAACGACACAGGGAGAATCTTCCCCAAGGATGTCCAGGACCAATGAGGAGTATGGCCCTATGTCTCCTTTTTGCCCACCCCCAGTTGAAATCGACTTGAAAGTCTTCAGTAGCTTGCATCTTTAAATCGCTCCACTTCTTCCTGACATCCTTTACATCTTTATACTCTACTCCTTTAGCAATGATGGCCTCTGTTATGTCCTCTCATGTTTGTTGTTTTTGTTTGTTGTGGGTAAACGTGTTTAATTTGGACTCCAGCACAATTTGTTTTCTTTATTTTGTTATTAGAATTATGATCTCATGGGTGGAATTTTTTTTTCTGGGTCTGCAATCAGACATGGCTAGGGCTGAAATAAATAACACCACCATGTTTTAATACACCAGTGTATTCTATCCACCCTATGTTTATTATGCCCTGAAAAGGCAAAGTGCAGCAACCAACTATTCATTCACTTCGAACCCAACTGCCAAGGGTAATGCAAGGAAAGTATTAAAAATTAGTTAGGCCTATTTAGCATATAATAGACAAAATGTACACTATAACTGATGCTTTTAAATCAGTGTTTCTCAAAGAGTGGTCACACTGCTTTAAACGTTTTGGTACATCCATTCGTCAGCCCCGCCTACCGATCTTTCATTGGTTTATAATAACTTAAGATTTGCAAGCAAGTCTTGAATTGGATTGACTTTCAATAGGGAGGGAAAGTAATCTCATCGCCCCCTGCTGGTTGCGTTCCAACCTCTATCAAAATGAATGGGATTTTCTCTTCAGAAAATTATATTTCGGTTCACACTCAAAAGTTACGACTGTGGCTTTCATATGATATGCATGTTGGGTAGTTCTATCGATTCGGATGGTCATTCTTTATATTTCCACGGATTTGAATTGTTTTTAATGTTTTTTAAAAAGCTGATAAAGGACTACACTGGACGATCGTCGCGTGTATGACGTTGCCGTAAAATCTTAGCAATTTACTTTAACCGTGCCCTGCGATACACCAGTGAATTAACTCAACAACAGGGTAAAATATTACATATCTGCAGCTACTGGCCTGCCCGCAATAATTAACCTAGGTGGAAGCCAGCAACATTTCGACTGAAAGCGATGTAAGCGCAAACTGCTTACAAATCTCTTGATCATCAAAAAAGTTAGGCTATTTTGTTCAGTCAGCAAGCGCATGGACAGTACGGGACACTGGCATGGAAGTTAACAGGTAACATTAGCATTAAAATGTCATATGGTGTACACATGTATCATAAGGGAATATACTTAACCTGCCTCTCTAGAATATCTTATACCAACATTCAAATCGTGTGATAAACCTCTGCTATTTTACCCCATGCAGCTTAGCCTAACATTAGCTAACGTCAGAAGCTAGCGTTGACATTACTGGCTAGACTGCAAAACCAAACCAAACATCTGTGTTCATGTAACTCACTTTATTATACAAATCCACATCTGTAGTTTTACAGGATCTTTGGGGAAAGTAAAAAAAATTGGCATCCATAGTTTCTGACCAGTGGTTGCAAGCAGGTGAAAACACAGCATGGTGAAGTTGTGGAATTCTGACGTAAAGGGAGCGACTCGGAGTTGTAGTCCGTTTCTAATAAGTTAGGCACAATTTCGACTTTTTTAAATAAGGCAAAATTTCATACAAGACCTTCACAGTTAGTAGATCATTGCAATATATGGGCTGAAAAATATGTCTGATGTACAAGTTCGTTGTCATGTCTTCGTGGGATTTTTTTTAAAAATCGGTCTATGGGATTTTCAATACTATTGCTCTCGGGTTAGGAACGCTACCGCTAGGATCGCTGTGTTCCACTTTCCCTCCCTATAACAGCATATCTCGATTGCTGTGTGGCTTTGCCAACTACAGAGATGAAGACATCAAGGAAAAAAACACACAGTTCTAACCAGATTGTCTATACAGTTGGCAAGTGAACCACGTCATTGTATATGCTGCCGGTTAGCATTTTCCTACTTCCGGTTCCTAAGCAAAAACCCCTATGGGAAAATGAATGGCTCAAATAACAAAACAACATATACAACAAATATGGCAGTGTCTGACCTACGAGGACCTAGGCATTCATTTTTCATCAATAAAATGACTAGCAACATAGTCTTGGTGTGTTTTTTAGACGCATTGTAACGATAATAAATGAATGTTGCTATCCCTCTGCTAACAGCGAAAAAATTAAGGACTACATGGAGTTGTCTCTTACCTTTTGACGTCATTTTCAAAAACGACGGTAGAATGATTAAAAATGCAATATGTTCTTTATTTACAATGATTCAGTGTAATTTACAACGATTACAACGGTCAACAATTGGCAAATCTTTCAAAAAGCTTGTTTTAAAAAAACTGCGGGATGACATGTCGAGCGCGGTTTTGTATAGCTCTGGTTACCATGACGTCCGGGCTAAGCGACGCTAACTTGTAGGCAAAAGGGCTTTCCGCTTTAGCCTAGTGATAGCAACACCTTATTTATTTTGTCATTAGACTGCAAATTTGCAAACCCATCGCCCATAACATGTTTTTTTAACATCCTCCATCGAATGCGGAGGTCGTCTACTCACGTGCTTTTGCTCACACCTTATTTGAGATGGAGCTCCAAAATTAACATTGGATTTCCCATAGGGGAAAAAACTTTGGAACTGGGTGTCGTGAAATGCTAACAAGAAAAACTACAGGCTTCCGGGTCACTTGCCAACTCTATAATGTCAGAGCCGAGCATTCAGGGGCAGGTAGGCTAAATTACTAGTCTGTCAGCTAGGTCACCGGCAATAGCTATAACGGACTCTCAGCATTACGGTGTCCAGCACCATTGTACGCAAAAACTCCTAACCAAATCAAAGCCAAACCCTAAAACTTTGTCCAGTGAATTTAGGCATCAATAACAATATGTGAAAGGAGTATTTAGAATAGACGACGTGAGACCAGTGGCTAAATTCCCTTACTTGCTGACATTAGCCCATGTAGGATGGGTGTCTTAATTTTATCATCTCGCCCAAAAGTTAGATTTCTGTAAATCGAGTAGCCTATGCTGTTACTGCACTTTGCCATTCACACGACAGTACTGGTGATATTATTGGTCTCACAAACCTACCGGTAAAGTTTACTTCTTTCTTGTCTAGGCTAGGCTACTGTTTGCTTGGTTTATTTTGGAAGTTCCGTTAATTTCTTTAATTCACGTTTTATCGTTGCTAGACAACACGATCTAGCCTAGCCTGGGCCCGCCCATACTTCCTGTGACGCTACATTCAATTTCGCGAGCAAGTCAGTATGGCCATGGTGCCGATTTAGAGGAATTATTTATCCCAAATCTGTGGGCACCAATGAGAAACGAGCTTACGCCTACGTCATCGGAATGAGTGGTCTGACTGGTTGTAGATTCGTCAAGTAGTATATAGAGAGGCATCTTATGAACGCAGGTTAAGCCCACCTCCCAGAATTCATTTAGCAATGTAGCATGGCCAGACTAAGCATGTAAGAGCTTTTCAGTCGCATTAGCCAGGCTAAATCTAGCCATCTACTCCATAGAATACAATTCACATACTTACCATATATGTAAACAACAAATAGCCACATCACAGCAAATGCCACTATAATACACTTTATTGTAAGACATCAAGTTGTTTTAGTTACACGTTTGCAACGTTTGTCGTTTATGCAGATGATGGTCAGGCAGTGACACTGGCTTGTATTAAAGTTAAAAAAAAAAGTCGAAACAAACTTTTTGCTCTTCCTATAGACGATGAACGATTTTCCACAACCGTACGTTCTGCTGGTGTAACCGGCTGCGGTATTTCGCCCAGGGGCGGGGTTACGTCCGCACGTCACATTGTTCATGCGACTTCTCGTTGGCGACGGTGCCAAGCACAAAGTGTACCCAGAGACGCTAAAGATCTTTGGCGTACCTAGCAACTCTCATCTAGAGTCGTTGCTTTTAGCGATGAGTTTACAAATCATGATGTTGATTTGTCATTGTGGGGACAATAATAGTAATAATGACTTTATGATTAAAATGTGATCACAGTATATAATCGCACTGAACGAATTGAAAGTCCTTCTAGACTGTTAAAATAACACGACAAGTCAAATATTATGCATTGTTGTAGGGCTATTGATTACAGTTCATCCAATCACCTACCTTAATAGGCCTATACATTGTGAAAAGATCCTGCATAAAAACGCAGTTTACGTTTTTTTCCGCAAGGGATAAGTGAATAATATTACCAAAGATCTTGAATACTGACCAAGACAGAGCAACATAATACGTCGGTGGACAATAGTTTAGGACCACGAATTGAAGGATTTTTTTTTACTGCATGCATTAAAATACGATTGTACAAGATGTTTAAATGTATAAATTGCATACATTATGAAAAATACATGAGAAGTCATTTACAGTGTAACTGATAAACAGTATGGTAAATGAACAGATCATGTCATGAGGCAATCCATTTTATTCTATGTGATCTAAAACATACCATTTACCTATAAGATTCAATTTTACGGGCAGTATGTATAGTTAAGAGCAGTGTGTATACAGAATATACAGACAATAGGCTACTTTTATATATGCCCTAGGCCTATAGTAACAGAAATGGGCAAGTATGTTGTAATCAATATATAGATGGATGTAGTATGTAGACAATGTGCAAAATCTTGTATAAGGAATTACCGATATATACATCTGAAATGAACAATATGAACAATATCAACAGGATAAGTGTGAACTTTATAAGCAGGCGCGAACATTATGTCGCGGGAGCACCTTCAATTCCTAAAATAAGAGGGTGCAACAAACCCAACCAAACACAAACAATAAAAATAAAAATAACAAATTGTGTCAAAAATACAAATTTATACAAAGAAAAAGGGGAGGAGTTTGCACCTCTGATAAACATTACCCGAAACTTAACGTCACTTACAGACCGCGATTTGAATTTGGCTAAGATTAAACCAGGTTAGCTAACATACATGGGCGGCGGGTGGTCCTGACGTTTGGGGAGGCTGCGTGACCAACTTTTATACACAGTGCAAGGGCGGAACTACTGGCCATTAGATTATAATTAACAATTGGCAAGAGTCTCAGAAAGAATAACATCAATTATAATGAATAATATTACAATTATAATGATCAATAATAACCAAAACAAGACTTATTTCAAAATCAAACTTTTTTTATCTAAGCACAATTCAAATTCAATTGAAATCAGTTAGCGGGTTGTCATCTGTCCGCCTGTCTCTCCTCTTTTCCCTGTCTTTGGACTTCGGTGCTATGATAAGGAGAGATGGGGGTGGGGGAAGAGAATTGTGCTGGCTGCAGAAATGTGATGTTTTTCTTTTTCTTTCTTTTGGAAAAACGTCCGTATATCAATGCTGATATGACTAGCCTACATTTTTTAAATCCCGCGCTAGAGCGGCTACCAGCGGCTGATTGGCTATGTTTTTGGCCTAAAACTACCGTGATCTGACTCTGTCTGTCACACGTACTCACTCCCAACTTGTTATATATATAGGCTACGGCACAGGTTGTAGAGAGAGAGAGGGCTGTCCGTTATCTTTCACTGAGATCGCAAGGTTCTACCATCACTAGACGCAAACTATGCGCTTACCTATTCTGAATTCAACTCCAAATCTTAGCAAATTCACTGACGTCGGTATTGGCTAACACTAGCCTATTAGCAGCACTGAACGTGGACAAGGCTATGGATATTAAAAAAAATCCATTACATGTCTAATCCTCAGCAATTAGAAGTCGCATGCTTCCAGTTTTTCCTTTTTCATTTATTTTCTGACCACAACAGTGGGTTTAGTTGATAAGCAAGTTCAGTTTAGTGGGTCACCCTAGTAAACGGTTTAGTTGATAAGCATTGCTGCTGATGACTTGGATTTTGACAACGGGAAAGTTTGCTCAGATATGCTCAAACAGCACAAACAATCATGAGAAGTAAATTGGACCAATAGATTTCCTAGGATGCCATTTATTTTATGAGTCTGATTGTGAGAATAAAACCAAACAAATGAAGTAATTGTAATTTTTTTTTTTATCCAGGGTCAAACTAACTTGTCACTACTTGAGGATTTCAGTCGTGTTTAACCAGTCGGTGGGCTTCATCAACGCTTCGGACACCAGTAAAAGGTATGTGGACTTATAAATTAAGCTTTTACCTTGATACTGACCAGATTTCATCAAAATCCATGCAGGAGAAAGTATTTTACTAGATCGTGGAAAATGAGTAGTGGCGAGAGAATTTGTGGCGGGCAGATTATCGAACGTAATGTGAGATGCACTGCAAGCATCGTTCTAAAAATTAATTGTCGCAATGCAACTCATTCTCACCAAGTTGTTACTGATACTATGTTAAGCATTTCAATATTTAATTGTTTTCCTGACATACTTGTTGTTTAAATGGTAATATAGTTCACTTCACTTAGAATTAGATTAATGTTACTGAGGACTAGCCTAGCATGTAACTCTCGTTACAGAGAGTACGCCTGCAACGTTGATATGACAGAGAGTGAACACGTTTTAAACTGCACATTTTCATGCTACTTTTGAGTACAGCAAACCCATTGTATGTAATGTTACTCTTTTCATCAAGTCTTTCATTGAAAAGTGTCCTGTAGGGCTTAACACATACACCATTTTGTTAAATCAGTCAATCACATTCATACATCCAATAAAATGTTATTATAAACTATATATGTCATAATTAAAAGATCTAAAAGCTGGTTTCAATTTCCCTGAATCATTTACATCATGAAGATCATAGAGATGCAATATGCAAAGCTGGTGTGTGTAGCGTAATATTTGATGTTCTGTCTTACAGCGAGTCATCGAGAGAAGAACGGGAAAGGGGCACAGCACACAGCCAAGTCTGGCCAAGCAGCACCTCTTCAGCAAATACTGTAACGTACCATCACCAGCTCATACTATCCTAAATGGTCACATTCTTTATCTATACAACTAATCTGAGTCGAGCAGAACTGCAACTGCAAGAGAAATTATCAAGTACTTGCCAGATCTGAATATGGAACAATCAAAAACTAAAGTAAAGCTGCTAGTCGAAAAAAAAAC
Source organism: Limnothrissa miodon (assembly GCA_017657215.1). Lineage (NCBI taxonomy): Eukaryota > Metazoa > Chordata > Actinopteri > Clupeiformes > Clupeidae > Limnothrissa > Limnothrissa miodon. Next base: position 29,677 of record JAGFZM010006266.1, on the reverse strand, counting down.
ATGAACAAAATATAGAAAGCTCATGGACAAGAGAGAATTTGATCAGTTTGAAGAGTAGTGAGCCAAAAGTTTTGTGGAATCTCCACCACCACCACAGCTAGACAAGCGAAGTCTCCAGCCAAACACCTTGAGAACGCTTCACTTAGTCCTTTGAAGACGAGACAGACAACTAGAACCATTTGACCTTCTTGTGTAAGATAAGGTCTCTCTTAAGAACATGAGGCAGAAACAGTTGCAGATGCAGAGGAGCAAGTACCTGGCAATCAAGACACTCAGAGCACGACAGAAAAACATGGGAGCAATAAGAACACTTAATCAGAAACTGAAAAGAAAAGAAAACCAAATATCCATCTTAAGAAACCATTTCTAAATTAAAAACTCAGTACAAAGTCAAAGCAAGAAGTCATAAGCGCCTAAAGAAATCCCTTACACACTTGAAGCAAGAGGTCAGATTCTATTGATTTGGAAAGATTTGAATTAGAAGAAAGATTAAACTTAAAGGACTGTGAAATTCGTGATCTTCAGGTGGAAAACCTTTCGGAAGAAAAAATTCAGGATTTGGAAAGTGGGAAAAAAAAGCCCACAAAAACAGATGCAAAGTCATACTTAAACGAAATGCGATTGATGGTGTTTGATGTGATATCCAATCAGGTGCCTACTGCCAACATTCACAATTTGATCACAAGTTTGGGCAGCTCTTCAACATCAGTTTAAGTGCTTTTATGTGCTAAGGAGGGCTACTGTGGAAGCCATGACCAGAGAACTGGGGGCCATAAGTGACCTCTAGACTGCTGAAACTCTTTTAGCAAACAAACACTGCACACTGGGTTTTAATGCAACCACACAGGAAGGAATCCACTTGAATAGCATACACTTCACCACCAAAGAGAGCTGTTACGTTGTTGCTGTCGATGAAGTTCCAGGAGGCTCTGCTTACGATTATCAGATCCATATTTGTGACTCCATCAGTAACCTTGCTAACGTGTTTTGTCATCGGCCTTATACCTCACTACAGAGGCAATTGCCTGCACATTCTTTTCCATATATGTGGGATTTTCACCAGTCATCACACTGCACTAAAATCCTATCTCTGTGGAGGAACATCCTGTGGAGGCCTGCGTGCGAGTGCACTAGAAGACTTTGATTCTGTAGCTGGACAAGTCGAAATTCTTGGTTTGTTTGGGAAATTACTGACGGGACCCTGGATGACCAAATTCTACACTGGAGCAGATGATCAAACCGATTACATTCAAGGCATTGAATCTATCAAAGAGACCGTGCAGATCCTGAATGACCAACTGCACTCACCTGCGGAATTCCTCACTCGCACAGCTGGATGCTTCAGACAAAATCCTTGACAAATTGCAGCAACCATCAAAAGACGGAAGCCTGTCTAAGAGCAGTAATTTCAGTCCTTGAAAGACAGTATCGTCAGTACTTTGTTGATACATGGACAGTGACGAAGCAACTAAAACAAGAGACGACCTCCGCAAGATCTCATAACATGGATGCTGAAGAGCTGATCGGGATGTTCAGTGCGTTAAAGAAGAAGGCTCCCAATGCCACCATCTGCTACTTGTCCTGTAAAATGCGAGCACGGAAAAACAACACAGTGGAGTACTTAGACAGTTTGGACAAGGAAAAACGAGATCTGGTCATTAGGAGGGCAGTGAGGCTGGGTGTATTACAACGACGAAGGAGGAGGAAGAACGGAAAGTGTTGGAGAAAAAGATAGAAGAATTAGGGGCAGAGAAGATTGAGGAAGCGTTTCCAGAACTCCCAGAAGAAAAAGTGAGCTTGATCAAGGAGTTGTTGGGTGGCAGAGCGGTGGGGGCATTTGTATGTCACGCGGGGGATTTGGGCAGCAACAGGGTCATTTTCAATGGGAAAACTGAAACTCTCCATGCCAAAAAAAAGAAATACACTGTTGGCTATTGAGCCATGAACAGGGAGGGCTATGAATTTGATGCACATGACACTGATGTGTGTCTATGCAATGGCTGCAGATGTCATCTTGGATGACTTGGTTGTACAGTAGGTTGTTATTGGGGAAACACTTGTTTGAATGTGAATGTATATATGTAGTATATGTTATACGAAATTAATATGAATCTATACTTTCCAGTGAATTGAAAAAAAGAATCACTTGAGTGAATGAATATGAATGTACAATTCCCAGTGAATTGACCATCAAAGTGTAATGTAGTAACCCTAACCCTGAGGTAAGCTGCCCTGAACCTGGAGGAGCTGAACACACAGTGCCAGGTGAAGGGTGGGGATCCTCAGGGGTTGATCTTTCGGGCCTGGTCCTCGGGGGTGTTCTGGAATCGCCTAGAGGAGCTGAAAACGCAGTGGGACATCCATGTATCTCATCTTTTTCGTCTGCACCTGCATACAACTTCAGGCCTCGGGGTGAGGTTCACCAACCTCGGCGCCTGGATGACATCATACTTGGGTAGAAGCAAGCAATAATGGTGAAATATTAAAGCTCACTGTGATTGCATGGCAGGGTAAGTCTACTACTAGCAATGATATTATACACTGCTCACATATCACACATCAGACAAACTAATACAACTTAAATCTTAATATAACATTTTAAATGTATTTGTTGAGAAGTAATAATTTTTTATTTTTTTTTTAACTCTGGCTGGGTGAGACATGCTCTCATGTTGGGGCACTGCCTTTCAAACTTGAAGCCTCTGTCCGGTTAGGTTACACTACTGTGGCTCCCACCAGCTTGGCTTGCAAGTGGAATGGTGTCTGTCTGTACCAAAAAGGTGCTGCCTGACAAAGTCCACAACATACATTTTTATTCAGAAAAAATAAAATCTATAAATTAAAAAGAATGCAGAAGAAGCCATTTCCAACTGCCATTCTGCCCCATGCCTTTGCTTTCTGCCACAGGAGGGCTCCCTGTTAGTTTGAGCACTTTTAAAGGATTTTCACTAGCATTTAAGCCCAACCCATGGTACAGAAATTTAATTATTTTAGATGTGGAGGCCATTGAAGAAAAAACAAAAAGGCAGTCAAGATGTACTGAATGGTACAAAGACAGAATGTAACTGGATCCCTGGCTCATAGGGTTCTAAGCACATCCCAAACAGCACCTTCCAAAGCACTGTTAAAGGCCCACTATGCAACAATTTTCATTTAATGAATCCATTTCATACTGTTTAGGATGCTAAACCAGACCAAAAGCGTGAAGAGCGCCGGAAATCATTCATTTTCTATGAAGAGACAGCGTTACTGGCGTTCAGAAGGGTCATGAGTGGAGCGCTTCTTGGGCATCACGGGCGTCAGAAAAAAGTTGAGCGTCAGTTAACTTTATGGTAATGAGCTATGACACGGTTCGGCGTCAAGCAATCAGAATGTTGACGTCCTTCTGTCATGTGTGTCCTCGAAAACAACCTGCATGTTTTTGGTTACTATCGTGTGGAGAAGCTCATTGCTTGTGGGGCACAATATCCAAATTCTGTATGATGACAATATAGTATCCTCTTCTTCCATGTTGAGATGTTACGCAAGCAAAGCGAATTTGCCCTTTATTGCACCGCTCTAACCAATCGAACTAAACTGTAGATTAGGCTAACTAAACTAATGTTTTATCCTCTTCATACCACTGATCTAACCAAAAGTAGCTAGGCTATGAACAAAGCCATTTGCAAAACAATTAATAGGCCTGACAAGTTACCAGTTACACATCTGTTGAAATGGAAGATAGAATTAACATTAAGATTTAACATTGCCTGAGTGATAATGTGTAGCCTATAGTCACATACATTCATATAACATTAATAACATTCAGTAGACGACATATTCAGTGTTTTTATTAATCAAACAAAACTTAGTTCATTTTGCGCAGAGCGCTTCGGCTCATTTAAATAAAGAGAATAGAACGTTCGAATGTTTCACGTCATGGCTTTGACGCTTTTGGCGCTGAACTGGGTTGAGCGTCGCGTTGTGAGCTTCACCAGCAACTTTGACGCTTTTGGTCTGAACGCACAGTTAGGAGTGCAAGATTCAACAGCTCAGTGTACCATCATAACGACAGATGAGATCCACAAAGTTCACAAAAATGTAAAAATTTCTCAAGCTGGCTTTCGTGTTTGCAAAGACAGGCCCTATATTGGTGTCAGTTGTGATGCTTATGTGTCCTGTGACTGTTGTGGCAGAGGAATAGTGGAGGCAAAGTGTCCCTTGAAATGGACTGAACTTCTACCTGACATGTGGCCCACAGATTCTTCTGGCCATCTTGACACAGCTACTACACACAGGTAACACTGTGATGCCATGCAAATAAATTAAAGGTCTCCTTCCACAATAAACCGTTTAATTCTTGATTTCTTTACATTACCAAGTTGCATTAGTATGCTCAACTTCAAAATGCTCTCTTACCCCTGTAGTCTGTATTCGCCTGTGATAGAAAACAGCCTACGTCATATTGAACAATTTGTAGTTTGTAGTTAGCCCGCCCTCGAGAAAACATTATTAGGCTGCCTGCAGACAGTGGGCAGAGCTTATTTTGGCAGGTAAAGGAAGGAGCTAAAAGAGAGAAGCTAGCATTTTGAAAACATGGCAGAGAAAGTTCGTAGCAGTACTGTTTGCGGCAATAACAAATCTACATTGCATGTCTTGCCTAAAAATGAAGATCAACGGAGGAAAAATCGTTGGAATTTGTTTTTGGAACACCACCAGCAAAGTACAACGCAACTTTATTTGTGTTTTCTGATCATTTCAACGAAAACGACTTTACAAACTACGATGCCTACAGTTGTGGATTTGCAACTAAGTTGTGCTTAAAACCTGGATCTGTGCCATCACGACGAACAACCACCAGCTCACAGGCTGTAAGTAAAAAACTTTTACAAATAACAACTTAACAAAATAACAACAAATAACAACATAACAAAATGTTATTCTACTCGTTAGCATGCATGACATTGGGACAAGATGTAGCGGTAACTGTTAGGAATGGGAAGATTCACCGATTTGTATCGGTATATCGGTATGAACATATAACATACGGTAGCATCGGTATCAAAAGTGTGCATCGGTTACATCTTCGGATGAAATCGAGATTTATCTTATGTAAAATCTCTGCATCGGTAAAAACCGACTAATCTATTACCTAACTGATCTAGTGCTGGCCTGCATTCTCCTCCTCGCGCCTATAATTGGCAATTCTGCCTGACCCATCTCGCGCAAGTTTTGTTGGGGCATACACACAGCAGGCTTTATTTGAAACAGAGGTGGCGAGCAGTCAGCGACTCAGTGTACGGGTAGCCTAAGCATAGAAGTTGATACACTCTCCGGTTTCGTCTGGTGTTTGGCAACACTTTTACAAACGTGACACAGAGCTCAACCTATTTTTTTCTTCTGAAGCCGTAAATGTGATGGAGCACGTTAATGCTACTAAAACACCTGGTAAGCAAACTAACGTTTATTACTGTTCCAAATTTGTTGCCGCGATTGAACATACAAGGAACACAAACTATTTTAACATCTGAAGGCAGCGCTAACGTTAATGCTACTAATGGATGTCAGATCTTCCAAGGCAGTAAATAGGCTACTGGTAACGTTACTCACGTTTTATGGCGTAAATGAATGATGAATAATGAAAAACGTTTAAAGTGTAAGAAATGTCTACATGTACTTCGGGAATTTTGCCATAACGTTAAGAGAGAGGTTAAGGTAGGCCTACTGAGCACTACTTAGCGACAAGAATGTTTTGGGAAACCGGGCCTTGTTGTGTGACTGTATAACTCTGTACAAAACATTTACATTACTGTAGGCTAGTTGTAAATGCCAAAAGCCACCACTGCTTCCAGTTTAGGGAATTGTTCCATTGGCACTGCTCAAGTCCTTACTACTATGATTTCAATAGTAGGCTAGCCTATATTCTTTTATATAGTCTTCTAGCATTGTATTGCATTGTATCGCACTGTATCGCATTGTGTTGAATCGAATCGTACTGTATCGCACTGTATCGGATTGTGTTAAATCAAATTGTACTGTATCGACCACAACCAATCTGGCTTTAAGAGCGGCCGCTCCACTGAAACAGCTCTACTATCTGTGGTTGAAGCCTTAAAAGAAGCCAGAGCGGAATCAAGGTCATCTGTACTCATCCTGCTTGACCTGTCAGCTGCGTTTGATACGGTAAACCACAGTATTCTATTGTCTATACTGTCAAACATGGATCAAGGGTGATGCATACTGCTGGTTCGAATCCTACCTCACTGGGCGACTGTTCAAAGTGTCCTGGCTAGGACACACCTCTGCGCCTTACCACCTTGCTACTGGAGTACCCCAAGGATCTGTGTTGGGCCCCCTTCTTTTCTCCATCTATACCACTTCTTTGGGCCAAATCATCCGCCAGCACGGCTTCTCTTACCACTGCTATGCCGATGATACCCAGCTCTATCTGTCATTCTCAGCCGATGACCCAACCATCCAAACGCGAATCTCGGATTGCCTCTCTGACATCTCTGCATGGATGCAAGACCATCATCTCCAGCTGAACCTCTCAAAAACCGAGCTGCTGGTCCTCCCAGCTAAACCAACTATTCATCACAACATTTGCATCAACTCTGGCTCCTTGTCTCTTGCTCCCTCACGGGTAGCCAGGAACCTAGTTGTTATGATTGACGACCAGCTAACCTTCATGTTGCTTCTGTTGCCCGGCCTGCCGCTTCGCACTATTCAATATCAAAAAAGATCAGACCATACCTAACTCAACAAGCCTCCCACTTGCTGGTTCAAACTATGGTCCTCTCACGCCTTGACTACTGCAATGCCCTTCTGGCAGGACTTCTGCATCAAATCGCATCAAATTCAAATCACTGATGCTGACTTTCAAAGTGCTCAGAGGATCTGCCCCTTTTTATCTAAGCGCTCTCATAAAGGCTCAGGCTACCCCCCCGACAACTCCGGTCCTCCAATGACTGTCGACTGGCAGTCCCGGCACCTCGCCCAAGGCAATCCAGACTCTTCTCATGTGTCGTCCCACGCTGGTGGAATGACCTACCAAAAACAATCAGAACAGGGCCATCTCTGGAGGCCTTCAAAAAGCTCTTAAAGACCCAGCTATTCAGAGAACATCTTCTATCCTAGCACTAAAATGAACTGAAGCACTATCCCCTAGCACTATGCTCCTTAAGGTTTCTGCTATGTAGCTTGATTGTTATCCTCGTTTTGTAAGTCGCTTTGGATAAAGGTGTCTGTTAAATGCATAAATGTAAATGTATTGCACTGTATCGCAGTAGGTGGGAGAATCGTATCGTATCTTATTGCTGATTGTTTCAGGTGAATCGTTTATGTATCGAATCGTTAGTAGTGTATCGAGATGTGTATCGTATCGCTTCGGTTATGAAGATTCACATCACTAGTAACTGTATGGTATTATCAGTCTGAGATGTTCAGCAATAAACTATCGGGAGGCTGTTCCTCTACAATTTCTTCTTCCTCCTCAGATTCAGGATTAAAAAAATATCTATACGTATCACCGAAGACATTTTCTCGTGTTCTGCTTGTTGTCGGTTAGCTTGGCTCTAGCTGACGGAAAGCAACTGCAGAAGCCAGCACTGAACGAGAACCCACTAGAGGGAGCGTCACAGTGCTGTTAGCCAATCAGAGGCGACACATTTGCATATCATTAATATTCATAAGACTCCTCTCGTGCAACCCCGCCCTCATTTTCACCTAATTAAAATAGCTTGAAACAAGACAACCAGAGCATATTTTTTTGTCGAAACCAACTCTCATGACGTTATTTTAGACAAGAGATCACCACCAATTAATGAAAATACAATGGAATGAGACCTTTAATGTTTTTTTCCTAATGTGATAGAGGGTACATTTTCATGGTTTTTCATGGTCAGCTGCAGATTTATGTTTGTAACGCCCAGTATGCAGATTTCATGACCTGGGGCCCGTTGCACAAAAGTTGGATTAAGACTTCAAGGATAAGTGAGTAAGCGAAGCTCATTGAATCCAAAACAAGAGCGTTCAGGCTTAATTGGTTGCACAAAGGATAAGCAGACACAGATTCATCAAGCCAGGTGTAACATATCCTGGATAAGTGCACAATCACGGCTCCCTCAAAAAGACCCCGCCACTGATCACAGATTTACTGATTTAACGGCAGGTAGAGCGGCATTGGCTACTTTTTGCCGTCGGAGGCAGAATCATATTTGACGTGTAAGAGGAAGTCAAGGTTTTAAAGGTGCTCTATGCAATTTTGCAAGATTTTAGCTAACTTCATTTTTATCTCAAACCGTTTCTACCACCCCTTGATCGGCTTGCTGTCTGCCTGCTGAATACATTGGGAAAAAACCCAGTCTCAAAACACAACACAGAAGCTGCAATACCAAAACAAACACTAGGGGCAGGAGGATGTGCACCAAAGCAATAACAGACAACGGCCAACCACTCGGCAAGAGGAGGTGGGGGTTAATGCGCGTGTGACAGAGTTGATTGTACGGTGTGAATCCGGGTGTGAGTTTGAATACTGTGTCGGTAAATTGTTTTTGGAAAATAGCTGAGGCACGTCTGAAGAAAAGACGCTTGGAGGAATATAAGGCGAGAAGAAGAGAAATTGAGAAGCAACGAAACAAGACCCAGGCTTGGGGATTCGTTTGAACGGTGGAGTGAACTGTGCCGGCAAAAGAACTTCCCATCGGATGCAAAGGTGGCACGTTTACGATTACTTGCTGTGAGAGCATTCACACGCAAAAATAAAAAATAACAGTTATCTCCAAAGCAATCTCATGAAAGCGACATTACAAGACAGAGGTAATTATACTGCTTATACTGACTAAGGTACAACGATTACACAGGGGGGAGGGGGGAGCTTGCTCTGTTTTGTTTTGTATTTATCTGAAACGTTAGCAGAAGTGACGTCGAACAGCATCGCATAGAGCACCTTTAATCAATGTAAACTAAAGCATTTAAATTGTTGGAAAAACTTGGAAAAGTTTAGTTAATGAGCTAGAATAAAAAAAAAATGTTTGCTTATATTAGAATGCAAGCAATACTGAATGTATTGTTGGTTCATCTCTGATTAGCGTGTGATGTTGCCATTGTATAGCGCTGTAGCGAAAAAGAGGAAGCAGAGAAGGTAAAAAGTTGATCTATTTTGACCTCTCTCTGACCGTTACCACGGTCTTACTGTGAATGATGCCATCTCATCACCTGTTTCGAGACCATTATACCAGAGCCCGTCTATGGGGAGCCGGTCCACTCTCTATTAACTCCATTGTATCGGATTTTGCCTGCAATCTGTTGAAATTCCGCTAGTTTTGCTGTTGAGCAAGTGAAAAATGAATTGTGGTCTATGGAGCTAAGCGGCTAAAACTCGTTGTCACAGTTGACAACGTAATTTCTCAATGTACGTTGTGGTAGTAGCTACCTGAGTATAGATTTTCCACTAGAAATTAAATGAAAACTCATGTCCTTTCTGCTTTTCACAGGATGGGCCACTTTCCGTGTAACATGCTAGCATTTAGCTCATGGATGCTGGTTGGTCAGCGAGAAATCACGACCGATTACGACCGTCATGAAGCTGAACCAGGCACCAGCTGCCGACTGTCACAGAGGCAGAAAGTAGCGATTGCCGTAAAGTGGTTCGCTTTTGTGTCACGTGACATGTAAACTTTAAAAGGGTTTTTAGGAATAACAACACATATTAAAAATTGTATTGGTAAACTAATTGTCAAGTCAAGTTATCCTGCATCGCATGCATAATGCAATTTTTGGAGAAAAAATTATATTAAGAGAAATGTGGTATTGGGGGGCGCAGCTCCATTGCCACCCATTCATTGATCATTTGCTCGGGAGCTCCTTCTCGTTGCAGTACCACCTGGAAGGATTCTGAGAGTAAATATTCTCCCCATATTGAAAATGCTCTGATTATACCAACAATGTCATGTGACTGACCTTTGGAGGCTGAACCCGCAGCATAAAGCGTTACCGGGTGAGATGCCTCTTCCTCTTTTCCTTCCTCGCCTCGAGTCTGAGACCGGTAAATTTGAAAAGTTAAGGAGATCGATAATCCGCCACATATCGTGCTGGCGCCTTGAGCCCCTGAGGATTCAGATCTCACCTGCGTTCTTCCAGAAAATGGCAAGAACACAACAAGAGTTGGGTTACCCACTTATAATGAAGGCATCTCTTACCCCTCAGAGAATTGCCAAGATCCTAGCAGCCCTCCACACTTTTCACTAGGGCAGACGTGTGATTTCTTCTTTTCCAGAGGTTACTAGGAGTGATCTCTGCAGCGGTGGTGGTTGTGCCGTTGGGCCTCCTCAAAGCCCGACCCCTCCAACGGTGGGTGAATTCATTCAAGCTCCACCCATAGATGGACAGACAGGTGAAACTCAGGGTGACTCAGACGTGTCTGCAGGCTCTATTACCGTGGCGGGGCAGCAGATGGCTTGCCCAGGGTGTACCCATGGGCAGTATACCCTCCAGGCGGACGCTAGTGTCCACAGATGCCTCCCTGACGGGCTGGGGAGGGACGTATGGTCCAGGGTCTCTGGGTTCCTCCTTGGGACAGCGAGCATATCAATGTTCTAGAACTCCGGGCGATAAACCTCGCCCTCAGTGTTCTCCTTCCATGAATTCGGGGCAAACATGTTCTGGTACGAACAGACAGCTCCGCGGTTATCTACCACATCAATCATCAAGCGGCCTTGAGATCCCTGCAGTGTCTCAAGGTAACGCAGAAGCTTCTCTTTTGGGTATTCCCACAACTGGCCTCCTTGAAGGCAGTTTATATTCCTGGTATCCAGAACCAGGCAGCAGATCTCCTGTCCCGTTCCAAACCTCCCCCAGGCGAGTGGCGACTCCACACACATGTGGTGGAGTTTGTGGGTACGCTTTGGCAAAAGCCCAGGTGGATCTATCTGCCTCACAGGAAACGACTCATTGCCAGATGTGGTTCTCCCTCAGTCATCCAATCGGGTTGGATGGAGCTGGATGCATTGTCTCACGAATGGCCGGACGGATTACTCTAAGCCTTTCCCCCACTGCCCTTGATTCCTCATGTTTTGGGCAGAATCTCTCAGGGACGCTACAAAGTTCTGTTAGTGGCACCACACTGGCCGGCAAGACATTGGTTCCAGTGCTGTAGTCTAGTTCTCTGTGGTGGGTATACAGTCTGTGATGGGGTCACTCCCTCCCATCCTTCCCCGGGGCCCGCCTCCACCCCGCCCCACCAGCCTTCCCCAATATGTAATTAAATGCAATCTTGCATACACATGCTAAATACAATAGGATCTGTTGTTAACATTACATTTACATACATTATATTCATCACACACTGGAATAAAAGGATTTTAAAGGGGAGGGGATAATGGATAGTCTGCGATTAAGACTTTCAAGCTCTAGGCCTAATTCTCCACCTTCTTTGTGTTTTTCATTTCACAGTACATCAAAGCATCCACAAATATTTCATTTATTGATTTAATAACTCATTTATTGCAGGCATGCATCACACTTATCTTTTGAGGCAATGTCAACTGTATTACAGTGTTAAGTATTTGAGAGCAAAGTAAATGTGAGGTCATGGAGCAAAGAAAATCCTTTAGGGTGAACACAATGGTATTATGATATACTGTAGAATCTGCCACATCTGAAAATACGAAAAGACTTTAAAGGCGCTCTAAGCGATGCTGTTTCACGTCACTTCTTGTTGACGTTCGAAGTATTGTCAAACAAAACGGAGAATAGCTCCAGAGAGGGTTCAAGCGTTATAAGTTATAGCTCACTCCTCCCCCTCCCTCCCATGCCTCCCGAAAGATCATGAACCATGTCTTTTATTGGCTGGAACAGTGTTATGTTTCGTTTTCGTTTGTTATGCTAGGTTTGCCCACTGTGTTTTGTTGCCGTTAGTGGAGCCAGGGCTGTCTACAGAGACCGCGTTTTTTTACAGTGTGTTCAGGGGACAGGCAGCTAGCAGATTATGAGGAGATGTTTGCTGTATGTAACAACACATGTTTTAGTCCTAAAAACGTGTCACATCGCTTAGAGCACCTTTAATCTCAGATGAAAAGTAAATACTGAAACCGTAAAACACAAAAAGTCTATTCAAATTGTGTGTGTGTGTGTATGCCCTCCAAAAGAGGATGTAGAAGTTCACTATAGCCTACAGTTTTACAAAGCTGAGCTGAGCGATTGCTTTTAAGCCATGTTTTCACTTATTCACATAAGAGGTGGTCCATTAATGTTAACCATCATCAGACTGCTCACAGTAGACAATAACACTGATGAGCGACTATCTGAGTAAATATTATTCATGAGGCTAAAGCCCCTTTCACATTCAGCTGTGCTGCAAGGTATGGTCTGCATACATCTCATAAGACAGGGGTGCCCAACCAGTCGATCGCGGTCTACCAGTCGATCCCAGGCGGAGTTTCAGTCGATCACGAGAAATGTTGTGTAGCCAGAGGTTAAATTGGGCCGGGGCTGAGCTCATGCAGCATTATGACATCAAAAGCAACTAACCTTTTTTTCACGCTTTTCAGTTAAGTGTAATTAAGGCCACACCAATAAAATTAGTTGGTTCTCGGATTCGCCGCTTGAAAAAACTGCAAAATGAAATAAAAATAAAATTGAATTTGAACTCACACGAATATAAAAAAACACTTTGGCTGATGGCTATAATACTGAAAAAAACAGCATGCTGCGTTCACGTGATGTCGAAAACCAAATCGCGCCTTTCACTTCAGAGACAAGAGACATGAGAAGTTTGCGCAGTTGTAGGCTACTCACGGTTCTGAGAGCAGTCTGCTTGTGCAACTCTGTGGAGGTGAGTTTGATATTTCATTGATTGAGAGGCGAAAATAAACCCCATTCAAAATGTTTCACCATCAAAATCAATCAGTAAATAAATGAATAGCATGTGCCTACTCACATCCTCGTGCACACACTTCTGTTTCTCATGCAAAAAAAATTGTCTCTTTTCTAGATTCACGTGACTGCACGTTGATGAATATTCATCTCCGTTGCGCTGATCACTGAGTTTTAGTCACTATCTAATTGCTATCTGGTGAATCAATGCGATTTTGACGTTCTAATGCCCTGTGATGAACTGTGACAAAATGGGTTTGAACGTAGGCTACAGGAGGTAGTCTACATTGTATGTCATACCTCAATTCCACAGCCAGCCTGCTTGGTGCTTAGATTCACAAACTCTTAAATAAATGACAAACCTTTACATAACATAGAATGACAGAATTATGAATTTTTGTACATTGCCTAAAACCTGCATGACAAAAAGTGTGCTGTGAGGTGTGAAAGTTAAGTTTATAAATTAGGCCACATTTAGTTTTTCCTAATCACATGTAAATGTCTTTAATGAACATTAAATGTGAATGTGCTAATTTACCTTCAGAACATTTTTTTATTTTTATTTAGCTCGCTCGCTCCATATTTTTCCTGAAAAAATCCGAGAACCAACTAATTTTAATGGTGTGGCCTAATTAGGCTAAACTATCGTTCTAACAATTAGTAAAACAATGAGTTTTGTGTAACCTAATAGGCCGCCTGGTTTTCCCGATAAAAGGACGACCTATCAAAGTTTAGAAAAGTTGCGATCAGAGATTCTAGAACACTAACGTTACGTGGCTACTTTCCAGTCGGCTACTTTTTCCAGACATGTGTTGAGGCTGTCAAACAGAACACCGCACGCTGGTACACTTTATTGAGGTTGACACAGCGAGATAGAAGCAGACAGACAAGGCATGTGCGAAGAGGTGCTTAAATGCAAAGAGATGCTTAAATGAGTAGCTGTCAGTTAAATTCCATTGTGCATTTGGCCAGTTTAGTTTCCATACATGAGCCAGCTAGCATACCTCAGGTAACTACGAATTAAATGCTAACGTAATGACATGAAGTTGACATAGGCCTAACGTCACCTGAAGTTGGGCTACATCTGGTAAACAAATAAAACCGTTTTCGTCTGCTTCTGCTCAAGTCAATTAACTGTCGACACAGTCTTGGTTTCACTTTATACTAGCCTACGTAGAAGGTTATGCATAATTAGACTTTTTTTCTGAAACAAGTGACGTAGAGCTGTACAAAAAAAAAGTAGTGGTCTTTGTATTAGGATGCATGTTTTGGTTGCATTCATTGCATACATTTGTTGGATTGACATTTTGACTGGAATGTTTTCAACATTTATCCCAAAAAATAAATCAACTGTTTTGACTCCAAATCATGCAAGCCTTGAAAGTTTCTCATAAAGGATCAATATTTAGGCTAGGCCTACACTAACACATTGAGCATTTCCCCTCTGCATGTGTTTCAATGAAGTGGTAAAAGAAGTGCTTGTGGAGGCTGTTGGCATTCAGAATATAAAAAAAATATGGCCTTGTATTTTGACTTGGTAGATCTTGGCATACCATCAATTTCAAAAGTAGATCTAGGTTAAAAAAAATGGTTGGCCACCCCTGTCATAAGGGGTTTAAAGAAATAGGCCTCCCCAAAACGAAATTTAGTCTCTTACCATATTCCCCTGAGTTGGATAAGTGAGCAAAAGTGTTTTTCATTCAGCCCCGTGCGCAGCGTTAGCTTAGCTTAGCATAATGCGCTGTAATTGGGAGTTGCCACTTAGCCTGTGGTTCTCAAAATAGTCATAAATGAAGATTTTTCCTAATTTCGTTGTTTCACCTGTACATTCAAACCGAGAACAAATGCCAATGGCATTATCACGAAGGGTTTGTCTAGGAGTGACAAAGTCTTGGGACTACATTCGGGCAAAGCACAGCCAAAGCACCGCTGATATGCGCAAAGTTACCGTAGCACCTGAAAACCCCCAACTTCCGTCATCACACCGGCGTGATTACCAGGCTGATAAATCTAGGAATACTACTTTGTTAGTTGTAAGTCAGTTTGACATTTTATGTGCAAACATGGTTATTACATGTATAACGAGGGGTTGTGAAAACAAACAGAGGACATACACAAGCACAATGTTTCACAGAATTCCTCCAAATGTGGAACGAAGAAATCTATGGCTTGCTGCTCTGGGCATTCCACCGGCAACACCTGTGGAGAAAATCAATCAGTATCGAGTTTGCGAGGAGCATTTCAAACCGAAGGACTACGAAGATAAAATGCAGTGGTCCACCAGAAAGAAAGTACTACGTTTGAAGAAGACTGCCGTCCCATCTCTTTTCAGTAACGTTACCGAGGCAGAATGAAGTGCATCATCCATGGCTGTAAGTAACGTTATCAGATGGGGGGAGGGTGGGCAACGCTGTTCCCGTTATTAGCTGTGGCATGAAAAAACTGCTTGGTTACACTTAGCCTACCATATCTACACTGATGTTAGACCTATGCAGAGTTGTCAACAACCAAACAGACCTAGGCCTATAACAACAATTCAGCTCAATGAGTCAATATACATGTAATATTACATAATGGATAATCTGTAATGACTTGGCCACATTGATGTCAAGATTGGTTGAATATGGCCCATTTTAGCCCCTGAGTCTGCTGATGTTTGAATTGCAGCTGGGGCCATTTTCTTGAATGTGAATGCACAGGTTTTTTTTGTATAGCCTACCTAAAACACAAAGTCTGTGAGTACTAATGTTACCCTTGCTGAAATGAATGACAACTCACTGTCTCACTATCACAGTTTGTGCTTTCTCTAACACTCTTTTCATTCTTTGCTGTGATAATAGGAATAAAAAAGAAACTGGTTGTGGCAGGAAACAAGAGGAATTGCCAGGACCTCGTCCATTGGACAAAAAGTGTCAGAAACCACATGTGGTGGAGCTGCAGCTCATGTGAAGGAAATGCAAAGGTATAAGCATGCTCTATTGCAAACATAAAGAAATATGTAGGACTTTTATTGAACACCTATGGAATGCAGTGAACCTGTTGCCTGTTTTCCACTCAGGCAATTAGCATTGATAACTTTATGGCAGGCTGTTTTTTTTTTGTTTGTTTTAGACAGTAAGGAAGATGATGAAATATAATACTACCCATCCATGCAGGCACGGACAATGCTCGCTGTTATGGACCTCAATGAAAACCATAGCCAGCCACGTAAACAGGCAACAACAGCAGCAGGTAAGAAATAAAATGAGCCTATTGAGCTTATAAAATGCACTTATTGACGTAGGAACCACTGTGGTATCATTTACATTTATGCATTTAGCAGACGCGTTTATCCAAATCGACTTACAAAACGAGGATAACAATCAAGCTACATAGCAGAAACCTTAAGGAGCATAGTGCTAGGGAATAGTGCTTCGGTTCAGTTCATTGTAGTGCTAGGATAGAAGATGTTCTCTGAATAGCTGGGTCTTTAAGGCCTCCAGAGATGACCCTGTTCTGATTGTTTTTGGTAGGTCATTCCACCAGCGTGGGACAACACATGAGAAGAGTCTGGATTGCCTTGGGCGAGGTGCCGGGACTGCCAGTCGACAGTCATTGGAGGACCGGAGTTGTCGGGGGGTAGCCTGAGCCTTTATGAGAGCGCTTAGATAAAAAGGGGCAGATCCTCTAAGCACTTTGTAAGTCAGCATCAGTGATTTGAATTTGATGCAATTTGATGCGGAAGTCCTGCCAGAAGGGCATTGCAGTAGTCAAGGCGTGAGAGGACCATAGTTTGAACCAGCAATTGGGAGGCTTGTTAGGTATGGTCTGATCTTTTTGATATTGAATAGTGCGAAGCGGCAGGCCCGGGCAACAGAAGCAACATGGTCATTGAAGGTTAGCTGGTCATCAATCATAACACCTAGGTTCCTGGCTACCCGTGAGGGAGCAAGAGACAAGGAGCCAGAGTTGATGCAAATGTTGTGGTGAATAGTTGGTTTAGCTGGGAGGACCAGCCGCAGGCAGTGTCGGCCTCGCCGGACAAATTGAAGAGTCCCAGCCCTGCCAGTGTGGTGGTGGACATCACCGATGATGATGATGACAGCAGCCTTTCCTCTTCATGCAAGTCTAGTAAATTAATGCTAACCGCAAATCATGAAAACGTTGCCATTCAACAGTGCCAGTGTTATCACCCGTCTTCCTTTTTAAGATGGGGTGTAACGTACACTTGAATAGGGCATTGGAACTAACTGGATATTCAGGCTGCTAAATTAGTAACGTTAGCCTACCAACATGAGTTTGCTGAGATGAGGAGTTCACATCAGAATAGGTAAGCGCCGGTTTATTTTATTATTGCAACTGGTTGGCTTAACAGGTTTTGTTTAAATAGTAGGGTATAGTGGTGTGTAACAGCGCAACCCACGATCGCAAGAGGAAAATAATCGCTTATATTATATTTCTGCTTCTTGTCTTCTGCATCTGAATGGATATTGCGTTCGGTGCGCTGCCAACATGGCGGCAAAATTCTTAGAATGCCCGAACCCTATTGCTAATGTCATGGCCATGCTCAGTCTCCCCTCGGTGGTGAACAATTCCAGAAACGTCGGATTGCTGACTATCAGCTGCTGGTGTTAAATAACACAGTAGGGACGCCTGCTTTCACTTCATTTTCATAGCCTATTTTATCTACATTCAGTAATGTCTTGCTTTTCAATGCATTTCATTAATGCATGTGCCATCCATGGCCCAGTTTCGATAGACTGTAGAAGTTTGGTAATATTTTTGGCTGTTTGCTGGGGGGAGGAGATAAAGGTGGATGAAGGCGACGTTGATTTCTTGATGGGTGATTGGAGGGTTTCAAAAGTTGTTGACGCTACTTTCCCTATGGGCTAGGAGAACCTAGAACCATTCAGTAATGTCTGTTGAGTGATTGGATGGTTTCAGAGATGTTTTTGACAGGCTACGTATCTTTACCAATGTTTTACCGGATAGACGCAAATCCAAAATATTTTAAGGTGGCTATATAAAGTTTACCCGCGTATCACGTAGACTACAGCAGTGATTGGTTCCCAGCTCTACTTCATCTGGTGAGGGACCAGCCTTGGCCCCTGCCACTCAGAGCAGATGTTCTGACACAGGTTAGTTAGTTTAGTTAATCCCTTAGGCTCCGTGTGGAGCATAGGGCCTCAGCAGTGTTTCTCCATTTTGGATCTACTACTGCTAAGGTTTCTGTAACCCACTTACCCAGCAAAGGGGGGTTAGCCCTAGGCCTTCACGTGCTGCATTGGCCACAGGAATCCTGTGTTTCACCCTTCCACCACTTTGAGGTTGCAGGCTCCGACTTCGGAAGGGAGACTCCGACTTTGGAAGGGCCACAGGTCTGACACAGGTGGGGGGGTCAAATTTGGCATCCCAAGCCAGCAGTTCTGAAACTCTGGGCATGGCCGCTCCTCAGCCCTTGCCTGTGCAATTGCCAGGGCACTTTCCACACATGCGAACTACCAGCAGAAATAGAGTATTTTCTCTGGATGGTGTCAGGGTCAGGACCCTAGAACTTGTGAAATGGCTCTAGTGCTCCTCTTTCTTCAGTCTCTGTTGGATGCTGGAAGGTCTGCCAGCACTTTGAGGGTCTATATGGCAGCTATTTCTGCATTTCATGTTCCAGTAGTGGTACTCTGTTGGGCAACTCCTTATGTTGTCTCAATTTCTAAAGGGGGCTAGACGCCTGCGTCCAGGCAGGTGTTTGCGTGCTCCATCTTGGGACTAGGGATGGGACAATACACGATACGATGCACCTCGATATGCCAGGGTCACGATATGATGACGTCACAATACAATATCAAAAAAGAAAAAAAAAAGAAAATATTACTTAAGCATTATCGATACTTAAGCAAAATATTACTTAAGCATTATGCGATAATGCTTTTATACAACAGTGGATTACATTCGACGTGACGACGCACCGCACCGTTCCCCGCATATATATTTTTTTTCAATTAGTTTTACCCTGCTTGATCAGCAGATGGTGCTGCCAGCCTGCCACCACAGACTGTATTTCTGCCCCATATACACACACACACACATACAGGGTGCAGTTTGTAGGGGGGGATGGGTAGGATCATTTCACCTCTGGTTTTTACCTCTGCTGAATGAATTTTATCCTAGGGGGATAAAACCCCATCAATAATTTAAAAAATAACAATTGAAATTGAAATCAGGTTGTGACAGTTTCTTACACAGGAATAATCTACATTGTTAGTAGCCTTCTAACTTTCAACGTGACCTGAATTTTCGGCAATCTCGTTGTTCGTGAACGTCCCCATGCACATAAATACCAGTAGTCCAAGGAGACAATCTCCGTCAATCCTCTGACATGTTCGCATGATCACACCTTATCCATGGTTCTGAAGCCCAAATAAGCTTCATCGTGGCCGGCACAGAAAATGAAATGCTTCATGTGTTTTTAAGTTTGCACTAGAGGTTCACTAGAATTACCCCCTGGCTTTTTCATCATTTGTGAATAATGTGTGTACGTGTGTGTGTGAGAGAGAGAGGGATATTCAAATGTTCAATTAGAACATCGCACCATCATTTCACAATGATGTTCGACAGATACAGAACACGGGCACAGCTTGTGCTTCCATAAGGCCTCTTCATAATAGATCTCTGCTCTGTGGCAGGTCCCAGCACCACCTGGGTCTTCACTCCCTTTCACAGAACCTGAAATCTTTTAAAATAATTTAGTTCTCAACTTAATGAGAATATAGTTTTCAGCTTGGTGTGATGTCCTTCATGGTCCAGTCAATAACCGGATTCAAGCCCAAATAAGGGCCTTCCTGTACGCCTGCATGGAGGCCTCAATGTGTGTCTGTGTGTGTAAGATCAGTTGGAGCCCCTTTGGCCATGGATGTAAAATCACCATAGTGTGACTGTATTCACTGTACTTTTTCCAACGCAAGTTCGATGAATGGAAGTCTATGGAGCATGTAATGCCAATGTTATGAGCAGACTTTGGAAGTTTCGTCCGGATAGGGTGACAGCGGTTATCGTTGACATTGGTCACGTCATCCAGCAATAGCTTTGACGCACATCGTCTTTTCGCAGCATTACGGTCCCCATACGCTTCCATTCAAAAATGAACACGATAACCATATAAAATGAAAAAGTTTGCCGGATGAAATTTGAGAACACTAATTTAAATTTTATAGTACGCTAATAAATTGTGTGCACCTAAACAAAAAAAAATCTCATGGCTCCATATTTTTGTTTTTGAGAAATAACATTTTATCATAACATTTATCCTATTCATTTGCATTGTTTCAGCCTTCAAATCTTCAAATCTCACTCACAAAATACTGCCTTAGAAGTGTTTGAATGGCCACAAGTGAACGAAATGTCAAGAATGACATTTCAATAAAGTGTACAAAATCATAAACAATAAACCATGTTAGACCTACTTTCACTGTAACCTGTCCAATGGCCATGAGATGGCGCCAATGACATTGAAACTCGTCAAGTCAAGTTTTCTTCATTGTCATTTCAGCCCTATACAGAGTATAAAGTGAGATGAGACAACGTTTGGTTCCACCATGGATCCTAGGTACTACATTTAGATAAGAATAAAAAGACATTTGGAGAGGCTATATGGTACACTCAGGCCAAAGTTTTACAGGCTAAAAAAATCTACTTAGTATGCTTCATATAATAAATTAAGCTACTGTTATAATGATTTACATTAATCTACTGCCCCTACATAAAAATACATATAAATATCCCGTACATAGTGTGTCAAGACAAAAAGACATGGCATAGAAAAACTGAGCAGCATACAGGTGTGACATTCAATTGAATTAAGAAACAGAAGCAGAAGGTGTATTGTGCATATTTTGTCAGATCAGAATTTCCTTAGGGATCAATAAAGTATCTTTCTATCTATCTATCTATCTATCTATGGCATGTGTGTGTGTGTGCAAAGGCTTTCTTTTTTATATTTGAGTAGATATATTGTTGCCATAAAGGCAAGACAAAGTGACATGTGTAACAATTAAATATTTCACTACAGCAATGCATCTGCACAGTGTATGTCAAACTGTGATTTCCCAGTGTGCTGCAACAACACACTGGGATAGTAGTGTAGAACCTTATTTTAACTCTTTATATTTGCCTAATCCTACCCAATATGTGTATTGAAGGAACTTCCCAACCTCCTTCTCACAAACTGTTGACTTCACACCCAGCGGGTATGCAAAATATTTCATTATTTCATGCATTTGTCATGCATTATGATGAACATATAATTACTCATGCAAGAAAAGAAGTTGTTCATATGCTAAACCAGTTGTCAAGGTTTTTAAACCACGAAGGAGACCTAGGTTTACATACCACTCAAAGTAAACGTTCAAAAAGATTCATTGGAGAACTACTACAGCATCTACGATTGGATCATTTTTACAAGTAGGTTTTTCAGCAGTCAATGCCATCAGTTCCTACACTCTTAAAAAAGAGGTCAAAACTACAGAGTGAGCTGCCAGAGATACGACAAAAAGTAAAAAAACTACACTTGAACATGCAGGCCATTTCAAAAACATTGATTGGAACCATCATTGCCATCAATCAGCACTCTAAGGCAATAGATAACACACAGTTTCAGGTTGTTAGACTCAGAAATTACATGAATAAAGAGCTGATTTTGTATCATGTTAATGCAAGATCTGTTAAGAGAGGTGAGCAGTGCTGTCGCCAGTTTCAGTACTGGGGGGATTCCCTCTTTAATTGTTCATTATTTCCTGTGCAATTGTAGTACAAATTTATGATATTATATATTGGTTGTATGTGAGTATTGTTATTTGTGATGCTATGACTTTATCTTCAGTTTTCCACATGATCTGTGATGACATTAAGCTGTCTGGGAAGGACAAGCCTTGATGTGTTGAAAACCACTTAATATTCATGTGACCACTGTTTGCAGGACAGGGTCTGCAAAGAACATTTGGTCTGAGGCACGGTTTTGTTGATTAAAGGCAATACACATTGACAGCAATGATGAAAGGGAAATAAGCTTTAAATACGCTTCTGTATCACAGTTCGACAGGACCCAGCATCGAGTGCCATGGAGATGGAGCTCTGTGTTGCCCTCCGGCCTTTTCCCATAGGTCGTCATTTTTCCACGTGACGTTGCAACTAATGAAATAAAATGTTCTCATCTCATAGCGTTCCGACGGTCTTCATGCGGTTTATGTTTTCGGATCACAGCAACGGTTCAAATTTATTTCTACACAATAACAAAAGCATGAATGTGTCACTCCTCCAATGTCATGAGCTAGCAATATTTAATGAACAACATCTTAATGTCTTTGGCTTTGACCTAAAGACATTGCATAAGGTGGATACTGAGAAATGGAAGAAAGGCTGTCAAACAAGGAGACAAACAGGTCTCTGTGTATGACCACTGGATGCCCCGTTTGCTTATCACAAACACACTGACAAGGTACTCACATTATTATTTTGATTGTGACATGTTTAAATTTGGCATCATGACTGTCATTAGTGACATAACTATATCAAAAGATTTCCACTCATAACAACCCTGTAATAACAAACATGTAAAAATGTGTTATTACTGATGAATTTACTGTCATCAGGAATCACAGGAGCAACCACAGAAACAACAAGAAGTTAGTCCTGAACATGACATGGACCAACAGCAGCTGAAAAAACAGACCACAGAGGTTGGTTCGGTGTTATACTGTTTCTATAAACTGATATAGAGGATTTTTGAAACAACTTATGATATGCTGTTTCCATGATTTATGTAAGCTAATCTGTCAAGAAAGGAGAGGGGAGAGGAAAAGGTAGGTTACAAAGGGATTTTGATTCAAATGCTTTTCCTTGTTTAAGTGCCATCAAACGTTAATTAATTGAAATGCTTCTTGTATTAGGACCTGTTTATTACAGTTGCTACATCTGGCCAAAGAAAAGGAGAACATGATGGACCAGTTTGGCAGGGGAAGGATCCTAAATCCAAACTACCAGTAACTCCTGTACGAAACCCTCCCAAATGCGACTTGCATAGCATTTTACACCACGGTTTTTGGCTCACAAGTGATATTATGGACGTACTACCTGGCAAAAGAGGTTAGTGACCAAATTGAGGGATTCCAGTCTACAGTTATATTTGGAAGTATTGCCACTGGTGGTGTAGTTGGAACACCGACTAAAAATTTTATTCAGTGTCTCCACACGCGAGGGAACCACTGGGTAACAGCCAGCAATCTCCTTTGCCAAAAGAATGAAGTAGTACTGTATGACAGTCAGCGAAAAGAGCCAGATAGGGACCTCCAGAAGGTATTGTCATGGCTGTTGCAGACAAAGGAAGCCAACTTCACAGTGATTGTACCAGAAATACAGCAACAGACTGATGGATCAAGCTGCGGACTATTTGCTATTGCATTTGCTTACGCACTGTGCAAAGGACTCAAACCAGAAAAATGTACATATGCAGGTAGAATGCGAAGAACATTATTTAACAGCTTCTCCAAAAAAAAAAAAAGGCAGCCATAAAGCCCACCTCAACAAAGGAAACCTATACAGGACAAACTTGGCATATTTCTGTACCTGTGTACTGTGTTTGCCGAACCAGCTGAAAATCATTACAAAGATATTGGAATTACCTTTTTCGGTTCAAAACTTGTTCAGTGCTGAATATGAATTACTAGCCTAGTAAATGCAGTGTAGCCTTGTACATACTGTACTCAGAAAGTAAATGGAAACTCAAAATGTAAATGGACATTTAGCAATATATTAAATGAGTAAATTAGTCATGGGTGTATTTGGGGTGTAGCATGTTACAAACCAATAAGAGTTCACACTCTCATTCCCTTTAAAAGTCTGGTGCACAGCGCATTTCATGTTCCATGGCGTATTATGTATTATGATGGCGGATTATACTTGCTGAAATCTTTTCATGTGAAGAAAATGTGCGCGAGGTGAAGGCATGGGAGATTTACAGATTATATAACCAAAATATTAACTTAAATGATGTTCTGGTGGTGTAGCCTAATATGTACAGTCTTGTTTCTTGAAAATCTCGCTTGAAAGGTGTATTTACATCCCTATGTGTCCGCCACTGGTCAATATTAATTCTCAGTACTGCAATCAACTAAGGTTTGCAAATAGTATATATTTTAAGGTGTGATGTATGTGATGTACATTTGAATTTTATATTTCGAGGACTGGGGTGCTGCTTGTTCCTGCTGATGAAAGAAGCAGCTTGTGTCTGCCCTCTTCCATATCTCAAAGCACTAAGTGCCTTTGAACAATGCGCGAATGATTCCTGTTTCCTGACCAGGTTTTTTCTGATCAGTAGCGAATTCATGTTTACCTCTTGTAAAATACAAAATTCGCGCTATGCGCCGCAACACACCCCTTCTTTTCAGCGACACGCCCGACAGAGCGCAAAGCCATCTGCTATATTGAGAACGTACATATCTGCCGGGAAAAAGAATGATGCGCTTGCACAAAATAGCAATTCTAGGTTGCGCAAGTCGCGAAAGCACTGCGCCATGTGCATTATCGGGCCCTCAATGTCATTGGTGCCATCTCAAGGCCATTGGACAGATTACAGTGAAAGTAGGTCTAACATGGTTTATTGTTTATGATTTTTCCGCTTTATTTAATCATGGAGTCGGATCATTCTTGATATTTCGTTCACTTGTGGCTTACAAACACTTCCAAGGTAGTATTTTGTGAGTGAAATGTGAAGATTTGAAGGCTGAAACAATGCAAATGAATAGGCCCTCTTCAGATAAAATGTTATTTCTCAAAAACAAAAACATGGAGCCATGAGATTTTTTTTTGTTTAGGTGCACACAATTTATTAGCGTACTATAAAATTGAAATGAGTGATCTCAAATTTCATCCGGCAAACGTTTGGGGACCGTAATGCTGCGAAAAGACGATGTGCATGAAAGCTATTGCCGGCTGACGTGACCGCGGTCCTTGCGCGTCCTGAGGTTCCTTGATGAAGTTCGAAGTTGTTGAGCCAGCATCATTTATCTTTGGGCCAGAGTTCTTGCAAGTGGAATTATGAAATAAAATAAATTATGCTACTAAATGGACATTGTTCACGAGTCACACCATCCAAGTCCGAGTCAAGTCTCGAGTGTTTGAGGGCAAGTCATATTAAATGGTGCAAAGAGCACCTGTCATGGTTGCCATAATGTTCGTTAAGAAGTTTATTAATCAAACCAATCATGTAATACTAACTGTGGTGTTGGCATGTTAGCTCCATGACTCATTGCTCTGTTAACAAGCAACATTTTTTTATCTCTGTGTATTTAATTATTTCATCATCGTAAGAGGTTTGATGCGCGATCTTACCATTTGGACGTAAAACCCAAAATATTAATATGAAAGTTAATAAAGTTTATAATTATTTGATAAGCATAGTTTATAATAATATAATTGTGTTCTGGCTTTACACGACCAAGATAGACGATCGACGTAGCACCAGAGATGACTAAACCAAAATGATCTAACGGTGGGAAGCAAGCACTCACATCTGATTGTTTGGCATGGCCTGAAGTTATAATATACTTTCTCTCCAGAATATTGAGTGGCTTCGAAAGACTTATTTAACATTTAAACTTTGTCGCCACCACATTAAGAACAAAATCTGTCTGGGGGTTTACATTTTTTTTCATGTATTTTAAACAATGGGCTAGGCTATTTGACAATGGCCTGTTTAATGCAGAATAGGCTGACACGGCGACGGAAAGCCGAGCTTAACCTAAACTAATGTTTCATTTATCAGCGTATTTGAGTGCAAGCCAACAATATTCAACTCGGGATCATCATCGGGCAATTCCTTAACAGTGCCAATGCGCTCGCCTGCGGTGAGTCTCGAAGCTAAGAGAAAACCTCCCCAAATGTTCCACACGGGGGCGATGTTGTCTTATTTACGCATTGTTGGGGTGTGGATAACCCATGCACTGAACAATTTTTAACATTCAATGAGAAATGACTAGTTTTCCTGTTTATCTCACGCTATCACAGAGCTCATGTAGAGCTACATCTACACTGGGAATGGCATTATATTTCAACATTATAGCAAGTAGCTATGACATAATCGGTTACAGTTTGCAAATTTCTACTTGATGTAGCCACTTCATCTACTGATATTTCTGCCAATTTAGGATCCATTATAAGCACATCGCATGCATGCTGTTCAATATTATTAAACTTTGTAGTTTGGCTTGTGGTGCCTGGTTTGGATCATTTTGTAGCCTATTTACAATCACGACAGTCATAAATGTAGTGTAGCCTACATTTCTAAGCAACAATTTGCTTAAAATTGAGAAGTGTTGCCTCTTATGAATGCCCTTGCGCGTTATATCATAGTGAATATCCTATGCCTATGTATAAATGTCATAGTATGGTACTTAGTTACAGAGGTTTTTTAATAAAAACTGCTAAAATTGAGCATTTTTTTGAGATATCCAATCGTGTCGTTTCTCCGCCTCCACGGATGAAATGGTTGGTTGTTTGGGGCGTTTTTTGGCAAGATGGCCGCAGACCTTAGTCCAATCAGCTTCGTATCCTCTTCGCTCTAGCTTTAGATTGTCAGATCAATGGAAATTCAGCGCGCTGCCGAGACACTTTCCCCATCTCTAGCAGCTCCCGCCCGTCTGTCCCTGTGAACCTCGGCGAACCGTAAGTGGACCGAGCGAAACCGGCTCAGTTGAGTAAGTAATGCCACTATGCTTAAGGCTATTGTTTGTGTTATATATCAGATGCATTGCGCAAGATTATTCACACGCTATGTTTCCTTGCTCAGCGATTTCTTTGTTTTTCTTTCTTTTTTTGTTTCCTGACTCTGACCGTGATTGCCCGGCGCTTTCCTTCCTGTCTTGAGGACATTGTGTTGTGTTCGATCGAACGTCGGTCGGGTCTGCTATGGCACGAGGAAAGAACGAGGATGTAACGCTTGAGTGTACTTGTAGCCTAGATAGTCCCTGAGTGTTACTGATACAGTGTTATGGGTGGACAGTCGCTTCATTTGTGTGCCGTTTATTTTCTCCTTATTGCCACCACCCTGCTCTGCCCACCACCCATCTTCCTCTATGTAAGCAAGCAAGACCGTGTGTTGTTGGACCTGAGGCTAAACAAATAGGGCACTTGGCTTGGTATGTGGTGTACAGTACAGTGTGTAGCGTGTGGCTGGTTCTATGTGTGTTTGCACACGTAGATAAACCCATACCTTCACCCCTTCCCCTTCTCCGCTCCCCGTCGTCCTGTGGGGGAAACAATGCGCCCACTGTCTCTGCGACGCAGCTGGACCCAGCTGTGTGCTCATTCGGGCAGCAACTCTCTGCCACGCAAGACCTGGACTGTCACCCGTTTTGAACTCGCAAAGACGTTTTCACTTGCAGGCCCTCCCGAGTGAGACAGCCAGACAGCTAGGCCCGGCTGTTCCATCTCATGTAATTTCGTGAGGGGCGCAGCAACCGCGGGGAAGCCGATGAATATGGAGGAGTCTTTCCTCGACGTGTAGTGGGTAAAGCGGCACTCTTCCCTTCAGAATTCCTGGCACCGTCGGCCCCGCCGGCAACGAAGTCAGGCCTTCCTACACTGTGGGGGCATTGTGTCAGCTCCTGCCTGAGTTAGTTTCAATCGTAAGAGTGCTTTTTTCATAAGAAAGTAAGCAAACCTTGACCGTGTTATGGTTCTGGCTACTGAGATGCGATTTATTCCGTCATTAGTCGGGGTCCATGAAAGGGTTCTCTTCACGAATATGTAAGCCCCAATCAAGTGGAGATTCGATTCAAATGTTGCTGTTAAATTGTTACAAAGTGTTTTATTTGCCATATTAACTGTAAATGTGTCAAATACAAGGTCTTTCTCTCTCCGTTGATTTTAGCTGCTGTCAGGGGATGGCCCAGGGCTTAAGGAGTAGAGAAGGCATATCCACCTGTTATAATGGAAGTTGTCGATATTTGAGATCATAGCAAAAAACAATGTGTTGCATGAGGACCCAAGGTTGTGAAATGAGGGAGGGTGTGGTGTGAAGGTGTTCAGGAGTTATTTTGCCTTTCAGGACGACTTGGAGGGATGTTTTCTTTCAAAGCTGTATCTGTAAACACGTGGCTCACTTGAAGCCAACAGTTAGAAGATAAGACAGCAGATTTAGAGAGGGTTGAGGCATTGATCACTTGTTTGTCTTTTCTGAGTTGTATGGAGTTGTCTGCATCCTTCCACCAATCCATTTGTTTATGGTTTGTGAGAGGTTTGGGGATTTGGGTATGCCTTTAATGTCTGTTAGAAAGAAAGGGGAAGTGATTTTAATGACATTCTACCGATTCAGTGGAATGTTTTAGGGAAATGGTTGCCTGTCAAATAAAATTGAACATTACCTATAAATTGGTCAGTAACATGGGGCGTGGGACTGTTTAGGACCGTGGGAGCATTTAGTGTGGTTGGGGAAGATTGAAAACAATGTTGTTGTTGTTGTTATTTTTTAAACAAGAAGAATTATAAATCCTGCTGGATCCTTCCAGGGGTGTTTTCTTGTACTAATATGGATCTGGCAGTTGTCTATTTGGTGAAGAAATACATTTAGTATTGAATGAAAGTGTGTGAATCTCTCCCCCTCTCTGTCACTTTATAAGCAAGACACTTATCCGTCATGCGTCTGCCTTTAGCTGTCTGCCTCCATCTGTGTGCTCTCCAGCAGCCGTCAAGCGTGAACGCCATGTGAACTATACTGTGTGATTCGTCACTCTGCCCATGGCATTTGTTCTGGTAGCAAAAACACACTCGTTCTCACACACACACATAGCACATGCTGCCTGCTCCAAAGTAGACGTTTCTCAGCGAGAAATGCGCGGCACTATTAATAGCTGCCATAGTTAGTCTTCCTCCTGTGGCATTGCCTTCCTCTTAAGTTGCTCAATATCAGCAACTGTTCCCCGGCACCCGTGTGCACTCTTCCTCCCCTCGTCTGTCTGACTCCTTCTCTGTCTTCCTCTCCCCAGACCTGTAATGTGACCCAATTAGCTGTTGTGATGCTGTGTCCGAGTGACATCATCACCCGGAGCAGAGGTTTCCATAGCTACCCGCCCAGAGACTGAGGGGGAGGTTCCATTGACTTTGTGTTTATGATTTGTGCCTCCTCTGCATGACCTGCACTGCGCGCGCGCGTGTGTGTGTGTGCGCTGATTATGGTCATCTCTGAGCTAGTGCTGAGTCCTGCTTCAGGTCACCTGAGGTGCAAAGAGGGAGAGCAAGGACAGCACAACCTGATCCCCCAACGCCACCTTAGCCCCCTCCCCCCCGCCTGGGCTGTGATACACTGCAGGCGTGCCAGTAGCAGAAATCAAACAAGCACAGTGTGTGCAAGCCGGTTGTGTGTCTGCGTGTATTTGTGCGTGAGCACTTGGTGGGTATGCAAGGGTGCTTGTCAATGAGAGTGAATGAGAGAGAGTGTATGTGCATGTTTGTATACATATGTATGTATGTATATAAGTGTGTATGTGTGTGTGTGTGTATTTGTGTGAGTCAGCGTGCACACAGGCCCTGTAGGGAGTAGAGTCCACTGGAGCCTTAGAGCTGGAGAGGGAGTGACAGCAGAGCCAATGGCATGTCAGCATGGGTCAGCCGCACCTGGAGTTGTGCTACTGTGTGTGTGTGTGTGTGTGTGTTTATATATACACACGTGTGTAGTATTTATATAATTTTATATATATTTGTCAAAGATTCAGAGTGTTTGTGTGCATGTTCAGCCTTCTGAGCAATTGGTAAGTGTGTGTGTGTGTGTGTGTGTGTGTGTGTGTGTGTGCGTGCCCAGCCC
>JAGFZM010006265.1:0-74079 GCA_017657215.1 Limnothrissa miodon | reverse complement strand
TGTGTGTGTGTGTGTGTGTGTGTGTGTGTGTGTGTGGTCTCGTGTTTGAGTAAAATGAGTGTCATAGACATGACATATGTTGGGTGAAAACAGTGTGTTACATGTTTATTTCACACTTGCTGGTGTGTGTGTGTGTATGTGTTGTTTACAGGCAGCAGAAGGCTTACATCGCCACACAGGGCCCACTCTCTGAGACCACCGAGGACTTCTGGCGGATGTTGTGGGAACACAACTCTACCATCGTCGTCATGCTGACCAAACTGAGGGAAATGGGCAGGGTGAGTACACGCAGAGAGACACACGCACACACACACACACACACACACAAATGAATCCACCCTGAATTATGGTAACATTTACCAGAACAGATCAGTAGCTACCCATTCTGTAAGTATACATTAATGTGTACAGACACACACACACACACACACACACACACACACACACATGCTCACACACAAAAAAACTCATCCACATTGCTTATTTACGTCTTGAATCAAACAATATCACACACACACTATAGTTAAGACGCTTCTAGACTCATTGTGCTTCTGGTGCTCTTGCCCCCCTGCAGGAGAAGTGCCATCAGTACTGGCCAGCCGAGCGCTCAGCCCGCTACCAGTACTTTGTGGTGGACCCCATGGCCGAATACAACATGCCCCAGTACATCTTGCGGGAGTTCAAGGTCACAGATGCCAGGGTAGGTTTATGCTTGACCGGGCATCCCCCTTGCCCATTCTCTCTCTCTCACATGATCTCTGCCTGTGACATTCTTAGAAACTTGGGGCCATATGCAATGTCAGTGTAAGACCATATGTCAGGGATGTGCGTGCAGGCATCATAATATCCTCATTTAAACTCTAACAAGTCCTAGAAGTCTCCACAGTGCTCTGCATTAACACACATTGTTTAGGAATTGGATTTACGGATTTGGGAATTGGATTCCACTACCGCAGCGACTTGAAAAGAAGCATTTCCTGGCGTCACAGGATGGGGGAACATGAATATTCATTTCATGTTCCTTAAGATCAGAGAGAGATGTTTGTCCTCAGCTGAGTTCAGGCCCTCTACATAGGACACTAGGACCCTGTGGTCCTGTTTGTGGTTGACTCAAATGAACAAACGAGGCAGGAGCCCGTCTTGACTATGACACGGTTTCTGTGATGCCTGTTCCCTCTCTCAGGATGGAATTAACCTGATTTATGGATTTGTAGTTGTCTTTGTCGTTCTCCACTTTGAACAGGACTGTGCTGGGCTCGTCTTTACAAATGATAGCGAGCGCTGCCTTTGATGCATTGTCTTTTATGTGTGTTATCCACATGATGTTTTATGGAGGTTCATCACTCATCTGCTTAAATAGGTCAGCGCCGATTGAGATGTCAGTTTTAAGCATTGGGTGCCCCTCTCTCTCTCTCTCTCTCTCTCTCTCTCGCTCTCTCTCTCTCTCTCTCTCTGTACAGGATGGCCAGTCCAG
This sequence comes from Limnothrissa miodon, assembly GCA_017657215.1. Classification (NCBI taxonomy): domain Eukaryota; kingdom Metazoa; phylum Chordata; class Actinopteri; order Clupeiformes; family Clupeidae; genus Limnothrissa; species Limnothrissa miodon. Next base: position 72,605 of record JAGFZM010006265.1, on the reverse strand, counting down.
GACTATTCGCCAGTTCCAGTTTACTGATTGGCCGGAGCAGGGCGTGCCAAAGACTGGAGAGGGCTTCATTGACTTCATCGGTCAAGTGCACAAAACCAAGGAACAGTTTGGCCAGGACGGACCCATCACTGTGCACTGCAGGTCAGTGCTGGAGTGTGTGGGGGGAGGGGGGCTGTAAATAAGTGGTTATCTATCTAGTAGTGTAATATAATAGTCTCCAGTGTTATTTCTATTTTGTACTTCTGGGTGTAAGAGGATGAAAGTATGCCTTTGAGTTTATGTATACTGACTGCTGTGTGTGTGTGTGTGTGTGTGTGTGTGTGTGTGTCTGCAGTGCCGGTGTTGGGCGGACGGGCGTCTTCATCACCCTGAGCATTGTGCTGGAGAGGATGAGATATGAGGGTGTGGTGGACCTCTTCCAGACCGTTAAGACACTGCGCACCCAGAGACCAGCCATGGTGCAGACAGAGGTATGCTATCTATTTCTCCCTCTGCACCTTTCCAACTGTCTATCTAGCAATCAGCTCATCTCTATATGTTCATCCATCCATCCATTCCTCTATCTATCCATCTGTCTTATCTACAGTATCTGTTTGTTCATGTTAGTCTATCTATCTATCCACCTGCCTTATTTGGCCGGCCGTCTGTCTGTCTGTTTACATGTTTGGACAACACAAAATCTCTAGTTATGTCAATAAAACCTTTTGAACTGAAAAATGATGGGAGGGAGAAGAAAGGGAAGGGAGGGTGGCAGAGAGCACAGACAAGATAGGGTGAGGGGTTTGAAGACAGGACAGAGAGAAGAAAAATTGGATGGAGACATAGACGGAAGACAGGAAGATGGATAGATCAGGGGGAAAGAGGGAACTGCATGAGGTTTGACAGACAGAGTCAAATTTAGCCTGTTTTCCAGGCCTAGTTTGTCTAGTCAGCCATGTAAGAGGGCGAGACGGTGAGAACGACAGCCCCCCGCTGAGCTCCTGGTGCAGGCGAGGCAAGACACACTCTCAGTCAAGCCTGCCTGAGCCTTGATTTGTTCAGACCTGAGCTCCAGCGCAGAGCGCCAGGACGTCCAGTCTCAGAAGAGGGGATTTTGTGGCTTTTTATATTGTGTCCTCATTTTGCTTTGTTTGTCTCTTTCTCCCTCTTTGTCTTCTCTCTCCCTCCTTCTCGCCCTCTCTCTCTGTCCCCATCTCCTATCCCCCCCTCTCTCTCCCCTTCTCTCTTCTCTATAGGACCAGTACCAGCTATGTTACCGGGCAGCTCTGGAGTACCTGGGCAGCTTTGATCACTATGCAACGTAACCGCTTCCCCCTTCTACAGCAACAGCACCGATGTGTGCTCCGCCCACCCCACTCCCCATAGCCCCCCAACCCTCCCCTCTCTCAAGCTGGGCAACCAAACACCCAGCCAGCCAGTTCTCCGAAAACGTCTGTGTTTTTGAAAGGGGGGTGGGGTAGGATAAGAGGAATGATGCACAGGTGGTGGTGGATGGAGGTGTGGCAAGTGGCCCCCTCCCCCTGTTTTTTTTTTAATAACCTAAGGATTGGCACAACAAATTCGCTTGATCCCCCGCCTTGCACCACCCCCTATCACACACCAACAGACAGTCCAGAAACAAAGCGAGCTCCCTCACAAATGGAAAGCCTAACCAGACACACAGACAAAAATCACCATTCTGATGTCTCCAATGCACAATGGCTTCAAGCAGCTTTGTTTATGTTGTTCAATAATCCTTGCCATCATTGCCATCACCTTTACTGTCATCATCATATTATTATTATTACTACACTATCTAGATTTTATTATTATTGTTTGTTATTTTTTAATCATTTACACTGGTTGTTGTATGTTTGTTCATCTAAGGGGTCTACTTTTCCATGGTTATTCATATTTGGCTTTTTTTGTATGTTTTAATTACTTTTTAATTTTGTAGTCATAGCACAGAGGGCATGTGTTTTCGACATGCCCTGGCGTTACTAATATTAAACACATACTCAGTGCTGCTACTGATGATTTCTTTATCGTTATCGTCATTATTATATTATGACCTTCTGATTAGCCACTCACTCGTTCATTCATTCGTTCGTTCATTCATTCATTCATTCATTCATTCATTCATTCATTCATTCATTCGTCTGGGGAATGGGAACAACCTTTTATAAGCCTTTTCATCTCCTGATACTTTTTAGAATGATAATCTATATTAAAAAACAAGATCAAATGCATACACAGAGTTAGTGGACTTAATAAACTTATTGTTATAAAAGAAAAAAACTAAATAGACTAATGAATCTTGAGGATGATGCCATGTACAGATTCGGGCATTGCTCTCAATAGCTGTAAACTGTGACTTTTTTCTCTCTCTTTCTCGTTATCTGCAAGCGAGCGCGTTGCTCGAAAAAGACCTCATCACGCGCTAAACGACAGATGTTTTTCTTGAGACGGTGTTGACGTCATGTACAAGTGACACCTCACTTAAGAACACATTCTACACATAACGTCCCAGGTCTTACCCTGGGAAGAAAAAGGTTGACCAAAATCCTAAGGGACCCAGAGAAAAATCCCCCATCATCCCTCCCCAGGGTTCTGACCTGCGACAAGGGGCAGACTCATGTATAGCGCTCAACCTCCTAAAGCTTCTGAAGAGTGTTTTTACCAGGCCAAACGGTATCTCCAATCAATGTATCTTGACGATGGCCTGTACCTTAAAAAACCCACCCTTATTTTATTTTTCTCCTCCGTTAACGATGACCCACTCGCCCTAGATTGGATGGTCTGGATGCAGTGACTTGCAGGGATCAGACTGTCTTGGCCAGATGAGGTTGTCCCTGACTCATTGTGCAGCCCTGGTACTCCGCAACTGCCGAACACTCATCTCTCCCCCCCGTCCCCCCCAATGGGGCACATAAAAGTTCTCCGGCGACCACTAAAGAACCACAGCATCAGAGTGGATTAAAGAGCTCCACATCCAGAACCAAATGGAACATTTACTAGGCCGGAAGACCGCCAAAAAAAAAAAAGGATAACAAAAACTTGAGGTTAAATAAACGCGGGGAAAAACCAGGGGGGGGGGGGGGCAAAAAAAATCACTTTGTGTTTGCATAGTGCCGTAGAGGTCCACTCTGTTGTACATGCAGTCTGTTTTCTATTTGTCAATTTGACGACAACCACAACAAGAAAAAAAATACAGTGAGAAAAAGTGTTGCAAATACCTTGATGTTAATAAAGTTGAATAAATGGGTTTTGTACTAAGTCTTGGTTCTAGTGCCTTTCTTGGGATGATTCCTCCTCTCTATGCATTTCTGTCATTTAGCTCTGTCGTTCATCTGTCTCACATCTTGCTCCTCCACTCTCAACCCCTCTTGACTTTGAGTCTTGTCTTCCTCATTAACCCACTTCCTGACATTTATTCTCTTTTTCCACTTTGCTCTGTCGCCAGCATCTCCAATGCTTCTGTTTATCTTTTTTCACTCGTTTCCACCCTCCACTCCTCTCCTTTCTTCTTTCTGTCCCTTGCTTGCTTTTCTATCTTTGCTCTGCTGCCTCTTTATCCCTCCCCTGTTCCCTTCTCTCACTCTTCCTGACATTTTTATCCTCATATCCTCCCCTCTCCCTCTCTCTGTGTGTGTGCCCTGCTGGCCTGATCTGGTACCAGTGGGAACAGATGTGCCTGTGGCCCTGCGGTGCCCGTGCCTGTGCCCTTGACTGGCTGGCACCCCTGCACCCCGTAGCTCTCGTGCTCTCTCTCTCCAATGCCAGCTCCTGCCCCAGGGGTCCCTAGCGTGGAGAGGAAGGGTCACGGCTGGAGGAGGACAAGGAGACCCCACGCTTAGACAAGCATGACCTGGGACGGGAGAGGCGCATCAGAGCCTGGCCAATTCTGCTCTCGGCACCACAGATGATCAGCCTGGAAACAACAGCTGCTTCAGAGCACTCACATATTACCCTCGGTTCAGGAAAACACGGCTCAACTCAGTGATCAACCTTGTTTTCAACGTCATTTTACTTACTGGTATTGCACTAGGTTCGTTAGAATTTTGGAAAGAGAGACTTGTGTTAAAGTTCTAAGCCTGTACCAGCACTACAAATGAAAGTGCACTTTGTTATGGTTGATCTAAAAGCATAATATCCAACATTTATTCATAATATATATGGATATAACAATACCCTCCTCAACCCATCATACAGTATATTTCAATATTAAATATATAGCATCATAATAGTCCCATAGTAATCCCAAGACATTTCAACAGTCCAAGACACAAGACACATCAATAAGTCAAAAGTCTGATATGACGCTAGAATCCAAGGGTGAGAGAAATCATTGGGGAGCATTTGGGGGGTTCATGTAGTCCCATAGAGATGGGGTCAGTAGCAGGGCCAAAAGGAAGCTGGGTCAATCTTGTTGGGGGAGGCCCGTGGAGTTGGTTGCTGTCAGGAAGTTAGTGTGTGATGGTGGTTGGAGGGTTGGACAGAAGTAGAGAATGAGTTAGGTGATGGTGTGTGTTACACCGGATGTGCTTGTACGTGATACTGCATGCACACTGTTCCCTGGCAAAAATGAATTTAGAGCAATAGCAACTTCTCTCCCTACTGCCATCAAAGAAAATACAGAAGCATAGCTGCCTGTACCTCAGAATGGGGAAGAGCTTCTTCCCTCGAGCAGTGAGACTGCTGCACAAAACAGGACTTGTGATGCCCCACTGATCTGACATCATATTCTGCTTAAATACCATTACTGGGGCTGGTTGTCACAATGCTTATTCCAGACACACAGTGGCGCTGTGGTAAAATGTTAATTTCAAACTGTTAGCCTTCGATAGCTTACTCATTTGCACTTGCAATTTTGTTGAGCAGACATAAAACATTGAGGTGAGGAGACAATTTTTGAGGGTCCGAATAAATTTTCAAGGGCTGGTCGGTTATTAATCATTCAAAAACAAAACACTCATTTAAAAGCCAAAAGAGTAGCTTTATTTTCAGTCATCTTTTAGCTATCATGTTAAAGCCATGTTGAAGCTAGTTAAAATGTATCTCAAGAAGTCAGTTGGGGATGGTTGTCACATAGCACTCAAGGTTGGTTTTCACAAGTGAATGTCAAATAATGACATCAAACACCTTGGTTATCCCTTATCCTAGTTTTGTGCAATAGGCCCCATTAGCTGTGAGATTAAATAACAAAGGCCTCTGAGTAAGAACTGTGACAACCAACCCTGGTCTCCCCTCCCCTACCATACATCTGCAATAGTACTAAATTCAATGTACACTTGTATTATGCTGTAGAATACCATTTTACCTACCTCGACCCTGCTCCGTTTTTTTTTTTTTTATTGTTTTGTTTTGCATAGACATGTTTTCATGTTTTGAGGTGGCTGTCATAAATATCACTTTTTTTGCCATCGGACAGTCTACTGTTGTCTCCTTACTTGTACATAATGTTCAAATATATTTTTACCTTGATGTATTAAGAGCATGTCCTTGACTGATTGATTGATTGGTTAGTAGGTTGGTTGGTTGGTTGAAACAAAACATTGGGCCGGCCTGAGTTGTATATTGTCTTTTGAATTACTACCACTATTCCAGTAGGGGCCACTGTGACACATACAGAACAGGAGTCGAAGAAAACACTGCTCAATGCAATGCAAGCCCAATTCAAGTCACTTACCATACTGCCTGTACCAAACTGCGAAAGTCATAATTTACAGTGCTCTTTTTAAATAGGCCTGTAATCTATTAAGTTTATTATTCATAAGTGACTTTGGTGGGATGTGATTTACATGCTGCTAACTTTCAGTCCGTCAATCATTCAGGTGTGGCATTGGCTGTATGATTTTAGGAGGAGGACCTACTTTTGTGAAAGATGAAATGCTTGTAAATCCTCATGTCAGTTCTTATTTAAAACATGAAGAATGAATATCCAACAAAATGCAGCAAAATATCTCACTCACACACACACACAAACAAAAAATACACGTTGATACTGTACATTACATTTTTCTGGGGTGCTGCTGGGATGCTTTAAAAGGTAGAAAGACTTCTGTAAAGAAGAACACACTTTATTTTGGTCTGCAAGAGTTGAATCTCTGGTAGTAGCCTACGTGACGGGAACACTAGGGCGTGGTTATAATAAAAAAAGTCATTTTGATTAGCTCGAGTTAAAACTGAGGAACGCCCTCAGACGCTCAGGCAGCGTTGTAAACAATCACACACTGAGCATGCGCTTTTGCCCGATACAATAATGGAGGACCATCCTTACTGCCCGTGGTAAATTCTGAATAAATGCCCTTCTTCTTGAAGATCTGAAACACCAACCAGTTCGCAACAGCTCGAGATTTGTAAGTCGATGCATACAGTGTGTTGATATTTACATTTTCGGGTTTTCGTCACTTCATCTATATTTTTGTTTCACTACAAGTTAGTATTTGTTACTAGCTGGCTAAAATGCTAGTGATTCTGAAGCAGCTAGGTAGCTAATACTGGCTTGGATGCTAACGTAGCTAGCGATAGATAGCTTACGTCAAGTTGAACAGCATAGCTTTTGCCTAACAGCAAGATCTTGCATTTCACCGAAGCTGTTTGTTGTTTCGTTGTTTACTCGCTGACCGGTATGACACACTAAATGAATTTAAGTAACTTTTCGTCTTGCACAACGTAAGAGTTTTTTTTTAACTGAAGCAACTTGCTTTGCACACAAAACGAGCTATTTATTTTCCGGGAGTTAAGCTGCTCTGGGCCTTCATTTGACGACCACGGTATTCGTCCAATGAAAAATGAAATTCAAAATATATGCATTGTCCTCATCCTATGGTCGGTGTCCAAATGGGAGGTTCTTACAAAAGGAGTTGTGACAGATTAGCATGCTAACCTGTGTGGTGTTTTGCAGAAAATCTAACATTAGCTAGCTGCAATAGCTAACCATATCGCATTTAACGTGACCAACGATATTATGCATTTTCGTGAAGAACTAGCGCTACAGACAGCAGAAAGTATTAACATTTAAAATAGTGATTTTCGTAGTACTATTTAAACAGAATAACTCGCGTGACTTCATAGCTAACGTTACATATTTCTTGTTGAATATTGTTTGCATACTAGCTTGCTAGTTGTGCTAGTTTGTCAACTCTGCCTGCGAATGTCATGCAGTTAACGGTAGTCGGCTAAGCATCCAACTATTTTGCTTGGTAACATTCTAACTTTACGGCCATGCAACGAACTCTCACGGAACGGTGAATGCTTGTTTTTCATTGCCAAAATAGTTGTCTGTAATAGCTTATAGACGTATGCACTCAAGTTGATAAAGCAGTTGTTAGCTAGCTAGTTGTTTTGTAGCATGAGTTAAATGGGGTATTGGCCAATCTATAACGTTAGGAGGCGACAAACGTTAGTCTACCACAGATCTCAGGTTGAGGTATAAACTGTTCTTCTATGGACATGTTGAACATGCTTCGCCTACAATGATGTGTTAACCAGTGTTTCGTTGCCTCTCTTTTATCACTCAACTCAGTGATATTACGGTGGCATGGCTTCAGATTCTGCATCGCAGAATCCTGGCTGCAGGATCATGACTTTCCAACCCACCAAGGAAGAGTTCAAAGATTTCAGTCGCTACATAGCCTACATGGAGTCACAAGGAGCACACAGAGCTGGAATGGCAAAGGTATCGTTGTCGGATGAGACAAAATGCTAAGCTCTAATGTATAAGTACACTTGCTAAACACTGAATACCGTCATCTGTTTTAGGTCATACCACCAAAAGACTGGAAACCCAGGAAAACATATGATGACATTGATGACCTGGTGATTCCTGCGCCCATTCAGCAAGTTGTGACTGGTCAGTCAGGGCTTTTTACACAGTACAACATTCAAAAAAAGCCAATGACTGTCCGGGAGTTTCGTAAGACTGCGAATACGGATAAGTAAGTCAATATACCTTAAAATTATTTACACCTTGCCCTGTATGACCTAGTACAAGCAAGGATAATCTTCCCATTAAGATGTAAGACATTTTTTTTGTCCCTGAAATCAATTTCTTCATGACACACCTCAATAGATGATGACAATTCATGCCAATTATATTTCTCTGCTATCTCTGTAGGTTCTGCAACCCTAGATATGTGGATTTTGATGAACTAGAGAGAAAGTACTGGAAGAACCTGACTTTTAACCCTCCCCTCTATGGAGCAGATGTTAATGGCTCCCTCTATGACCCAGTGAGTTCATTTTCCCTCAGTCATGTAATGTTAATGTAAAAATAAGCATGAAAAGCCAAGTTAGCATCTACAAAGTATAATTACTAGTTTACAGTTATATATTTTGGTTAAGTAAATTGCAGTGTTTAATTGGTTTAGTTATTTTTTTGCATGTGATGTGATTCTTAGGCCAATGTTCCTGGAACCCAGCAGAGCCTGGTGACCTAAAACCTTGTGCATTGTGCAAACAGCCAAATGGTTCCTAGTTTTCTGCTTTTTCAGCCTCTGTGAAGCCATGATTGACTACTTCTTCCTCTACTGTCTTCCTGCACCATCCTCTTCCTGTACTTTTTCACCTATAGGATGTGACTGAGTGGAATATTGGATGTTTGAACACTATCCTTGACACAGTTGAGAGGGAGAGTGGCATCAAAATAAAAGGAGTGAACACTCCTTACCTTTATTTTGGTATGTGGAAAAGTACTTTTGCCTGGCACACTGAAGACATGGATCTTTACAGCATCAACTATCTGCACTTCGGAGAACCCAAGTCTTGGTAAAAAAAAAAAAAAAAAATTCCTTGAGTAAAGCAATGGCTTGCTAAGGTTGTTTTGGCTTTGACAAGTGTAAAGCTGTTTTTATAATTGGTCTAATGCCTTCTCGTTTCTTGTAGGTATTGTGTGCCCCCAGAACATGGAAAACGGCTGGAGCGCCTAGCTAAGGGTATGTGTAAATTGCTTCTGGAAATAATTTAGGTCAACATTATATTTGCAGGAGTTTTGAATGACCTTTATGCTCTTAATATTGTGCTGTAGGTTTTTTCCCTGGAAGTGCCCAAAGTTGTGAGGCCTTCTTACGACACAAAATGACATTAATTTCACCATCAATCCTTAAGAAATATGGTATACCATTTGAAAAGGTAAGGTTCTTGCCAGTATTACTAATTAAGAAAATCCAGTTTTGTTTTTTTTATTAATTCTAGACTCTTACTCATCATTGCCCTCAGCTGAGCCATCTTCATGTTGTAATGATCTGGTGTTGATCTATGTGATATTCAATTGTGTAGGTCACACAGGAAGCTGGTCAGTTCGTAGTGACCTTCCCATATGGTTACCATGCCGGGTTCAACCATGGTTTCAATTGTGCCGAGTCCACCAACTTTGCCACACAGCGATGGATTGAGTATGGGAAGCAGGCAGTACTGGTGAGGTCAAATTGATTTTGCTGTTTTAATACCCGTTTACTTGTTCTTCCTTTTTTCTTGTTATGGAGTTGAATGTTAATATACAAAACATTGGTGTGCATTGTGTTAAGTGTTGCTGTTCCTGTGTTTGAGCCTGCAACTCTCTCATTGCCGAACGGCACCACAACCACCTGCATCATTATTGTACCCAATTAGGAATTAACAGGCAGAAGTAATACATTTTCTGATTTCTGAGCAAGCTTTTGCACGGCAGACTGCATCATCTGTATATGTCACTGGCTGATGATGAACCACTGCTGACCGTACCGCTTGTTTGCAGTGCTCCTGCCGGAAGGACATGGTGAAGATCTCCATGGACCTTTTTGTGAGGAAGTTCCAGCCGGAACGCTACAAGTTGTGGTTGGCCGGCAAGGACAATGCACCCATTGACCACTCCAAGCCTACCCCAGAGGCAGCCGAATTTCTGCAGGGTGGCAGGGAGAGGTTCCTGGTTGCCCCCCAGAAAGATGAAACCAATGACAACACGACTGATCAGATGGAGGCAGAGGTCTCTAGCACCACCGAAGGAGAGGAGGAGAGGCAAGTGTTGACTTTGTGTGTACATAACATGCGCGTGCGTACACACACACACACACACACACACAAACAATAGATTTGAGAATACCAGAAGCGTCTATTCAGTATGTCCTTAATCTTTGATCTAGCCATCTATGTGTTTTTTTTGGATGTCATACAGCATGTCCAGAGAAAGGGCTGCGGTGAAGAGGCAGCATGGCTGTGTTGAGACTGAGCAGCAGCAGGAGAAGCCTAACTCCAACCAAGAGGAGGTGGAGCAGAAGAAAGCCCGTCTCTCTCCACCCGAGAATGAAACCCCGAAAGAGAAGGCTAGCTCGGCAAATGCAGGTAACATTTAGGGCCACTGCTCCCATTTGGTTGCTCAAGGCTGTATTTAGGGTTTTTTTGTTTTTTTAAAGATATCACGTTCAGGGTGACTTTTTAAAATGGGAAATGCACCCCTCATTCTTTTTTTACATCCCCTTAAGTTAAAACTATTTATCCAGCTGTCTAATAGTAGAATATTTCTCTCCAGCATAGTATAGATCATTAAGTCTGATTAGTTCAGTGGACAATACATTGTCTTTTATTTGAATGTGTTTTGTTCCAGTTGTAGTGCCAGAGCCTCTGCTGCAGCTAAAGAAGCAGGAGGAGCCGCAGCGGACAACAGGTGGCGTGCCTCAGACCACCATGTCCACCCAACCCTCCATCTTTCATGCAGGCTCTCAGCTCCCGCCGCCACAGACGAGTCTCCCACACCCGGCCCAGTCCACAGAGATGGGTCCCAAAGTGGCCAAGGCGGCCAAGCCACAGCCTGACCTGGAGGAGGCCACCAGCGCAGGCAGCGCAGGGCTGAGTTTGGCCATGGGGGTTTGGAAGGCCAAGAAGGAGGTGCAGGGCGCTGAAAAGAAGGAGGTGCAAAAGGAGCCCAGAGAAGAGGCGGCCTCCATAATTAAGGTTTCAGAGCAGGTGGCAGTTTCTGTTTCTTCTGCTCCTGCTGAGGTGGAACCGCCAGAGGCCACAAAGCCCACTGATGTGGAACCTTCACGGATGGAATGTTTAGACAAAGTGGACCGTTGCAAGAGCAACCCTAAAGAACAGAAGCCTGTGGCGAAGCCTGCGGCAAAGCCTACAACTACAGATGCGAAACCTGGCAAGGTGGAACAGAACAAAGGAAACCCTTTGCCGCTAGAACCGTTGAAACTGTTGCCTGTGAAGTTTGAGCCTCTCAAACGAGCTGACGTGAAGCCGGCCAAGGTACAGAATGCAAAAGCATCAAACTGCCTTGCCAGGAACAGCACCACCACTACCATCACCACAGAGTCCTCTCCGACCCCATCGCCAACAACCCCACCCCCAAAGCAGCAGGCCCCAGCCCAGCCTCGCCAGCCTCCAGCCAAAGTAACCAAAGCCAAGGCGGCAGCAGCTGCAGTGCCCACAGTAGTGCCCAAGGAGGAGACTCATCCGGCCCCGGTGGCATCAGCGGGTCCGAGCGAGGGCCGACTTCAAATCGACATCAAACCCGACCCAGTCCCCTCCGCTAGCCCAGCCCCGCCAGCCACCCCTGCCCCTGCCCCTGCCCCAGCCCCAGCCCCTACCCCAGCAGCCCCCAGCACCAGTCCAGCCCAGAAGCTCTTCCAGAGGACACTGAGTCCAGCCGAGGTTCTGCATGTCCACAGCTACGCCAAAGGAGACTACTGCACAGGGGACGAGACGCCGCGCAGGGAAGACAGGAACAGCATTGGGGACGACAGCGACCTTGAGGACGAAGAGGACGAGGACGAAAAGGTGCGGAGGGTGAAGGGAAATGAGTCAGTGCATGTTTGGAATTACACACACACACACACACACACAAACACTTACGGGTTGATGGAGTGCATGATGTAGTACTTGCCCGAGCACATGTTAAGAGAAATTATAGTTTAGAATTTAAGTTATCAAATTAGCAGCACATTACATTTTAACATGTTGTAAAGTTACAGTAATTAAATGGGTATAAACAGTGACTTAAACGGCATATAGAGAAGCTGTATCCAATGTATTCATCTGTTTATAGCTGTTGTGAGTCGCTCTGAGCTGCTGCTGTTGTTTTAGTTGGCAGATAACGAGGCCGAGGGGGAGCATACGTCCCAGCGCCTGGGGAAACTCCCCCGTCACCATCCGCTCATCAAGGACAGCATGAGTGACGAGGGTAAGACACTCAGGGGAGACACGCTGACCGACACACAGATGTGCTTATCTGCTCCCTGGCAGACACATTTGAGAGACACCAATAACAATAAGAAATTGTTATTGAGCAATGTAGATAGGAAATGCCTGATCAAAACAAAGTTGACTTAGGTCCTTATCTTGCTGTGGGATTTGTTAGATTGAGGTTATAATATAGGGTCAAAACAAACTCAATTCTAACACCCTCTATATTTTCTAGAACTGCCAGAGCCGACGGCAGCAGAGGAGGAGGTGGTGGAGGGGGAATCCTGGGCCCGGCCTCTGGCCCACCTTTGGCAGAACCGGCCCTACAACCTGGAGAAGGAGAAGGAGTACAACCGCAGCATGGGCCTGCAGCGGCCCTACTGCGCCATCTGCATGCTCTTCCAGACCTACCAGCGGGTAAGGGCAGTAACACCAGCAGCCACTGCCATGGGCAGGGCTTAAAGTATCCCGGCACCATGCCGGATCTCCGGCGTGCGGCCGTGAGGGGGGAAAAATGTTTTAGAGCCTGCGCATGCAGTTTAATATTTTCGAGCCAATTTATTTCACCTACCAATCATATGAGAGAAACGCAGCTTTAACTAACGTTACAAATCTATAAGAAGCAGAGAAGGGCGGGTCCTTGCAATACGGTATGTTAGACACCAGTGCTGAAGCCTAGTCTATATGATACGCGGTATAACCATCTTAAAAGATATTGGGTTTGCGAATAACCAATAAAACTTGGGCAAAGATACGGTGCCTATCAAAAAAATTTCTGAAACAATCCAATCACTCAACAAACGTTACTGAATGGTTGTATGTTCTCCTAGCCCATAGGCAAATTAGTGTCAACAACTTTTGAAAGCATTAAATCACCCATCAAGAAATCAACGTCACCTAATTACCTTCATCCAACGGAACCTAAAAACAACGAACAGCAACAAAAGTTATCACTTCTGGTGTCGAGGCCGGGAGGCTGGCTTGGCAATGGAAAGTGAGACTTAACGTTACGGAAAGAAAGCGTAAAATGAAGCGAAAGCAGGCGTCCCTATAAGCAGAAGCCGACGTTTCTGAAATTGTTCACCGCCGAGAATGAACATGACAACATTAGCAGCAATAGCCTACCTGTGATAAGTGGAAATACTTAAATATTCACATTAGCAGGTTAGCCCACATTTTGTTCTCTCTAAAGGATTTACTTTGCTCCATGACTTGGTAGGCCTATATAATTTTGGTGTAGGCCTAAACTTAAAAATGGTTAAAATTATCTCTAATATTGGCTACTTAACACTGTAATATAGTTAACTATATTGCCTCAAAAGATGCAGCAGACTGGTTATAGGCTATTCTTTCAGCATATAGTCTACATTTAAAAGAATGCAGCATACTTTTTAAATAAAACTAAGGTTTTTTTTATATAGTTTAGTTAGGCCTATAAGTTTATTTTTATAGCGCATTTCATACACAAAGTAGGCAGTTCAATGTGCTTTACAAAGATAAAACAGTGGATAAAATAAATTAATAAAAGAAACAAATAAGATTAAAAGTTACACCAAGGGTATAATTAATAATACACAAAGAGTAAAAAGAAAAAAAAAAAAAAGTTAAAAGAATGAAAGGACAGAAAATAAAAATAATTCACAAATTTGTAGCCAACAAATGTGATACTATACACCCAGCAAAACAGAAGCACTCCTGTATTACAATAGTAGGCCTAAGTATAAATGAATGATCCAAGTTAAACACCTCAACTGACAGTAGCACCCCTATCAAGAGGTCCGGAGTTCTACTCCAGTGTAATTTTCAGACTGGGGGGGCGGGGGGAGAGAACTCAAAAAGTTCAGGCTCAGGATTTTTTTTTACTTTAACCCCTGCATGGGTGCAAAAGAGATTTGCTTGTGCTCCAGCCTGCAATGTTTAGATACCCGTGTGTGTGATCATTGTCGTTATAATGTCAATTATTTGGCCATACTTCAGTTTAGCGGAATTTTTTATTTTTTTGATTTCTTAATAAATTTCACTTCAATTTGTCTCAAACCGTGGTCTTGGCCTTTGTGTGCACAAGTTTACATCTGAGGCATTGTGTTAGGATCCACTTCTGCCCTGGTAGGGCCTAGTAGTTTAGTTACTGAACCTCAACCTTCACTTACAAGCTAGTAAATATCTTACGGGGGTGGGCACTGTAGGTGTGTAGGAGGTATGCACATCCTTGCACACATCACCATTATGAGGCAGTTTTTGGCACACGCTTGTTAACCCCCCTGCACCCAGCGCATTTGTTGTTGTTTCTGGTCAATTAAACTGGGCACTAGGGATCCCTAAGTGGGGCATTTGTTGGCTACAGGCTAGCTGTTTATCTAGCATGTTGATGGAAGGGAGGAAAATGGACAAGACACAGTGAACGTGATGTCAAAATCCAAAGTAAATTAAATGTCACCACATGTTAGCATGACTCAAAGCTCAATATGACCTAGGGTTATATACCTCACATCTTTGTCATTCAGTAACATTTATGCACTTAATTTTTTTCTCCCTCACCTTGCATCTGTTCTCTCCTCCTCAAACAACCCTAATATCTCTCTCTCTCTCGCTCTCTCTCTCTCTCTCAGTCTGAATGTGCGGACAGCGACCCCTCAGGCCCTCTGGTGGGCCCAGCTAGTCGCCAGCGGACCAAGCCCCTGATTCCGGAGGCCTGTTTCAGCACCACCACGGAGGCTGAGGCGGAGAATGAGTCTGAGCTGACCACAGCGTACCTGGAGCCCGACGGCACCAGCCTGCTCATCAGCTGTGCCATGTGCAGCGTCCGTATCCACGCCAGTGAGTCGCCACACTGCCATTGCTGCTAACTAGCTTTTTAATCTACTTTGATTTTATGATCTCCTTGTCCCATTGACATTTTTTTTAATTAAGAGTATCAATGCGTACATAGGCATCACTAAATTGACGTCATATTTTTGCACAAGTTGCATAAATGTGCATCTTTTAGGACAAAATAGTAGTGGGAAAGTTAACTGATAAAAGAAAACATTTGCTTTATATATTTGACTTCAGTAGCCTCAAAAGCCTTTATGACCCTGAATATTATAGGGCATTTAAATGGACTGTTTAGTGTAGACTAGACTAAAATATTTCCCGGGGGGTTTTAGAGAGCATTGCTGAGCATTTTGACTACCAGTGATTGATCAACCGCCATCAATAAGAGTTTCAAGAGAGTTTCTCAACATGCTTTTGGAGTCGCAACAAGACTTGCAAAATTCTAAAACCCTGCAACTTGCTGAAATACCACAGCAACAGCACCAATGAGCCTTGTGGGACATAAATACATTCTCAAACCTTGAAACTGAGATTCAATATGTGAATTGATGCTTGAATCTGTTTGCCACAACATGATGCTTTCACACAGCTGAACTTCTCTCTTAAGGGTGTTTTTTTTTTTTTTTTTTTTTTTTTTTTGGGTGTGCCGCTGTGAATGTTTTGTCTAAACTGGCCTTAGCTCTGTTCAGTAGACAGATGGTATCAACAGTGACGAACTTAAATTCCCCTTGGCTTGTGAATATGGCCCGTATATACGGCTTAAGTATTAACTTTGAGTTGAGGCTTGGCTAATATGTAAGCACCCCACGAGGCTCATGGCTGTGTTTACTGGTGGAGTGCGGCTGTCATGCCACGTATGTTGTAGAGGGCAGAGTAGAGGGTGGAGGAACATGGCGAGTGCTCTAATCACATGCTGCATGTGTCCGTGCCAGGTTGCTATGGTGTGGACCCTCACAGTGTGACCAAAGGCTGGAAGTGTGCCCGCTGCAAGGCCAACGCCATGACTGAGGTGCCAATACGCCCTTTTCCTTTTACACGCTACACACTTCTGAAACTTTCATTTTCTTCTAATTCACAGTAGAGTTTGGGTGATGATTATTATTATACCTTTTATATTTATATTAGCACATTATTAAAATATTTCTTGTTGTATTTTAAAAGGTATTTGATTCAGAGGTTGTTTAGTATATCGTAATTACGAGATTTAAAGAGATTATTTCAAGAATTTTTTTCTAGTAGACTTTATGGCCTTATTTTTCCGTAACAGAGTTTGACTTAATTTTTCCGTAAACCATGAGCAGTAGTACTTATCTCTGTTGCCAGTGAATGAAGGATTGTGTGCACAGTATGAAGGTCTGAATGGTAGTGGCCTATGCTAGTGCTTTGCTCATGTAAATAGCCTCACTCTTGTGTTTGTGTTTGTGTGTGTGTGTGTGTGTGTGTGTGTGTGTGTGTGTGTGTGTGTGGTTTGTGATAAACTCCACCGTCTCTTCCCAGAGCTGCTGCCTGTGTCCACTGAGGGGAGGGGCGCTGCACCGAGCCAACAATGACAAGTGAGTGAGCAGCAGGGCCCAGGAGAGCGGGCAGATAGGCCCTTATCTACCCCAGCGCCTGGCAGCAGCCCGCCTCAGACGCTTCTTACTGCCCCCCACAAAACCTGCTAATTGACCTCAACAACACAAGAACATGCCAGCCTTGGCTGCTTGAAGGGGGCATTCTTCCTTGATGCTTAAAAGTCCAAACCGTTAGACTCCATGATGACTGACTGTAAATTTCACATTAAATCAAATGGACAAGCAGCAAAGCACTGCAAAAACCTTTTTGTTTATTTGTTTGAGTACAAACACACATTCAAGATCTATGTAATGTTTGTGTAATCTCTGAACATTTGGATATGCCAACACATGCATCTGTGTCTGCCATCAGGTGGGTGCATGTCATGTGTGCAGTGGCCGTGCTGGAGGCGCGCTTTGCCAACATCACCGAACGCTCCCCCGTGGACCTCAGCGGCATCCCCCTGCAGAGGTTCAAACTGGTCAGTCCCTCCCTCACACTCGCAGTGCACTCACCTCTGCATGTAGCTGCTAGGCTGCAGTGTGAAGTTTCTTATTTCCTTTTTTTTTTTTGGAAACATGCTGATTGTTTTTTGCCTTGACGCGTCACAGCAGCACGCCAGAGATCTTTTTTAGTATCATGTCATGAGTCTGTAGACAAGATACTAACATTTAACACAGCTGTAGTTACAAAGTGTACTACCAACAGCAAATCAAATGTGGCAATTTTATAGGCTCATCTGACTTCAATTTGGCGTAGTCCCTGCATGTGTTCAAAACGACCCGGTAATCTCATGAAAGATTGCTAAGTTTCTTGATCATTAGACCAGAATGAGAGTTCCATGTCATACCTGTATATATAATATTATGAATATGGTCTATGTATGAAATTGTACCACGGTATAAATTGTAGGCCTCATAGCCCACCCTTATTTTAGTGGCATTGAATCCCTGTGTGTGTGTGTGGTTGTGTGTGTGTGTGTGTCTGTCCCCTGCTGCAGAAGTGCTACTACTGTAAGCGGCGGATGAAGAAGCCGTCGGGCTGCTGTGTGCAGTGCTCTCACGGCCGCTGCCCCACCTCCTACCACCCCACCTGTGCCCAGGCCGCAGGCATCCTCATGCAACCCAACGATTGGCCCTTTGTCGTCTACGTCACCTGCTGCCGGCACAAAGCCCCTGTCCAGGCTGAGGTGAGAGAGACTGGGTGGCTGGGGGAGGAAATGGTCAGACATTGGCTGCATCCTAGTCCTTAGTACTGGGACCTTAGTACTTAGTACATACTGATGAAATATACACTGTGTACCACTGCCCATTATTGGCCACCTAGTGCACAGCGTAGATCATTTACTGCCACCGTTTCAAAAACAGAAAGCGGGGTTAAACAGTTAATCTAATGAATTGGCTAAATCTGTCTTCAGACATTAGTTTAAGAAAAATTTATTCTATGTTTTTGTTACATTGTCATCCACATTCATTTGCGAGAGGAAGTTCACTCTCCTGGTGGTTCATGATGACCCACTTGACAGAAATGCTGGGAAAAAAAAGTCTGTACTGTAGCTACACATTTAAGTCTCAATAGACAAAAAACTGACTGGCACTATTTATTAAAAAAGGCTTTGTCCAATTATGTCATTCATTTGGAGAATTTCACATCAACATGGAAGACAAAAACATTAAAATAGCTTTGCAACTTAGTTGTGGTTATTGTGAAGTGTGAGGAGCTGTACACCATGTTAATTGTGATGTGACTGATGTGATCTGTGTATTGCTCTGGTCAGTGTAGAGGTGTGCTGTGTAGCTAGGCCTAATAAAATGCCTCTGTGTGTTGACTCCCCAGCGTAATAAGGCTGCCCTCAGAGAGCTGACCGTGGGGCAGAAGGTCATCTGCAAGCACAAAAATGGCCGCTATTACCAGTGTGACGTTGTGCAGCTGTACAAAGAAACCTTCTATGAGGTCAATTTCGACGACGGCTCGTACAGTGACAACCTCTTCCCTGAGGACATTGTGGTAATAAGGCTTCTCAGTGCTCTAGTGCTTACAATAGACTGTTTCTTAGAGAAGTGGAGCTTTCTAAACCTGAATTGGCCAGCTTATGGGAAACAATGGGGACGTACGTAGGTTTGGTCTTCAGAGAGGCATCACACTGTTCAATCTTTGGATAAATCAATAGTCAAATTAAATACAATAGTAAGATTATACACAATTATGTGTGGTTTTGTTTTTTGTGGTTATGTTTTCTTGTGTGAAGAATCGGGACTGCGTTCAGCTGGGTCCTCCTGCTTCAAACGAAGTTGTGCAAGTCAGGTGGACAGACGGCCTCGTCTATGGAGCCAAATTTGTGGCGTCTCACATCATCCAGATGTACCAGGTAAGACAAATGTATATAAGGTATGAGTGATGGGCTAGTTTGTGTTTTTTGCCATCCTGGAAATAAAGTGCTTCACAGCTGTGCAAGGTGAGGTTGCCCGATGTGAAGCTATATTAGTAAAGATGGACAGGCTTTTGATTGTTATTCTTATATTAATTCTAATATACTAATATCCCCCCCCCCCCCAATCACACACTCACTTCTTATTCAGGTGGAGTTTGAGGATGGCTCCCAGCTTACGTTCAAGAGGGATGAAGTCTACACTTTGGATGAGGACCTGCCAAAAAGAGTCAAGTCGAGACTAGTGGGTACCAGCTCCAGCTGTGTGTGACGTGTCTCTGTGAACTTATGAGATTTGGCCTTTGATCTTAAATTGTCCTTGTGTACCTTAAGCAATGAGCTCTTAAAAAAAAGTTAAAAAAAAAAAAATGTTGAAAGAAGATGACTCATTAAATGTGCCAGTAAATGCCAGAAATTAGTAACTTTGTCATTTGGGGTCTTGAGTACAGGCCACCACATACAAGGCAAACATACTGCCACTGTAAAGTCTTTTCTAGATGTTTCTATCAGTTTAAATCCTGCTATCTCTGCAATGCATCATATGAGGAGGCACCTTTAGAGTCATTAGATTTGTTACTAGTGTTACTATTCTTGATTCTCTGTATATGATCACGCCTCATCTCCTTACTGTTGTGTTAACTGTCCATTTTCCCACAGTCCAAGGCTTCGGACATGAGGTTTGACGAGATGTTCGGCGAGAAGAAGGTCCAGGAGACCAAGAGGCAACGGGTGATCAACTCCAGGTACCGCGGTGACTACATCGAGCCTGTCATCTACCGAGCCATCATGGAGTAGCCGAGCAGGGGCACCCCACGCGTCTCCGGGAAGGTTTGGCTCCGCCGCCCACCTGACTGATAACCAGCACTGATGAACCAGAACTCTCCACTGGAGCTCCCAAAAAAGAGTGGATGTCATGACAACAGCGTCAGTGATGACGATAAACGACTTTTTTCTTGACTCTCTCTTTGCTTCTTCATGACTCTTCCAAGGAGAACTGTGAACAAGAACTCTTCCCCCATAATCGATTGTTTATATTGAAACACACAAACATACACACATGCGCGCGCTTTACACACAGCAACCCGGACAATTTGCAGCATTGTTTTAATCTATTGTTCAGTTGGTAGTGAGCCATAAGTGCATCTGTTGACCCGGAGTGGAGAGGTGGAGGACTCACTTAAGAAAGGTAAAACTCTTAAGTAACTCACTTAGGATAGGTAGGTCTCTTAAGGCTTGTCCCTCTCAAGACCCAGTGCCTTCCGGACTGGACCTTGAGTTCTGAGTGGGAGTCCAACCTCTAGTATCAAGAAGTTCGCTTCAGTTCTCTTTTGTTTTTTTGTTTTTTTGTTTGCTTTTGTTAAGCATTGCCTCTGTTCATTCATGCATTCATGAAATGGCATTACGCTATAAAATTGATGGTGAGGACTGTGCAGAAAGGCGTATCAGGTTCTAGTTCCCTTCATGTTCGAAAACGGAGATTGTGAACGGAGATTGAGAACTGTTGTCTGCATTTCAAAGAATGTTGCCTGTTGTCAATCAGTTTTCTGTATTTATTTTTTTTAAAGGCTCCTTATTGGGGAGGGCTTTCTGCCTGCGTGTATCAGAGGTGTAGGCCTTGCCATTTATCTGTACACAACACCTCCAAGTCAGACATCAACAGATGACCGCATTCCCCAACAATGTACATTGTATTAGGAACATAATGAATATAGCGTTACCATTTTTAGGTTGTTTTTTTTGTTTTGTTTTGTTTTTTACCAACATATTTATTATATGGTGCTTTATGAAATTAACCTTGGCAATACAATTGTGTCAGTTACTATGCTGTAAGTTTGAGGTTCTGGACCGATTTGTTGTACGTCCTATTTTTGCTATGAAGATCTTCTGGACAGAACCCCCTTCCAGTGAAATGCCACGGATTTGTTTTACACTCCGCCAAGGTCCTTCCTGTTTTAAATGAAAGCTGTGCTTCGCTCTCCTGATCTCCTGACAGTTTTAATAGCAACATGCAGCCATTGCAGTTCGCAGTTGTTTGAGATGATGATGAAATTTATTTTCAATGCATTATTTTTGCACTCATATTAATAATACTATTAATATTAATAATAATAATCTATATTTGTCGCTTCCCTGCATAGCCAAGTTTAAAGTTTGGAAGATGCACTTAACGTGAGGACATCGAGAGGCCTTCAGCTGTCCCATCGTTTGCCTGTATATTAACGTCTAGCGTGTGTGTTTTGTCCGAGTCAGTTGAATAGTGCTGATGGCCATAGGAGGTAATAATCGATCTGTCAAGGCCCACTTTTTAAGCGCAAAAATTGTAGGCCGGTCTAATATCACCACTCAGACAGAGAGCCGCTCTAAATGGAAAGAAGTTTCTATTTTAAAAATAGCCTATTTTATTGCTTTGTTTATATTTTTCATGTTCTCTGTGTCCTTATACAGTATACTGTGTGATAGACCTGTATGTAGTTTATTTAAAAAGATGTTGAGCTGTCGACTTGTTTCTGCTGGAAGTGGATGTTTGTCGGCTGCTTCCTGTTTTTAGCTTTTGCTCAGACGTGTTCCCCACAATTCCTGGCCTGTTGGGCATGGATGTCAGTCGCTCAGAGCGTCATTCATTTTTTGTTAAGACTATCAGTTTGTGTCAGTAAAAGATATGGGCATACACGTTCCATTTCCGAGCAAGGAGTGCTTTCTTAATTGCTTTTTTTTTTTCTTTTTAACTTTTTATTTTCAATTTACAGCATTATATTTTAGAAGTTTTAAACCTGCTGTATAGAATTCCTGTTGTTATGTAAGGGGTTTATAAACATGCAATCCAGGAAACAGCAGGACAGTGTAGTGTTCTTGTATGTTGTAAACAAATAGAGGGCAGAGTTACAATGGCCCTTGCTAGAAGATGACAGTACAATCAGCACTAAAAAATTACCACTATCTAGAAAAGATGGCAACAGGTTAGCTCACACTCAAATACAGAGACAAATTTGACATCTTTTAAACCGAATGCACTGTGTAGCTATAGTGTGATAATTACATTACATTGATGATAAAGAGCCTATCAGTATGACATTATAGATGTTAATGCAATTTATCACCATAGCTTCAGCACCAGACATTTGGCTTCAGCTAGCAACAAAAGCTTTAACCTTCCTGAGAGCTGAGTGACGGAATTTTTGGGGGTGACATTTCCTAGCAAATACTTAAATGGAGCAGTTTAAATATGTTTTTTCTTTCTCTGAAGCAAGGTTAAGAATTTTATAGATAAATACTGCGTTCGGCGTCTGCAGCCGATTCACTGGAAGTTCCAAACACATTTGTTGCTACAGCAGCGGCCCCAGGGAACTTGGAGGGAAAGTGGAACACAGCGATCCTAACCACAGACCTTATAAAGAATAATTATTCTTTAGAGATCAGTGGTTCCTAACCCGAGAACAATATTACTGAAAACACCATAGACCGAATTTTTTTTTTTTGTTTAATAAATCTCACGAAGTCATGACACCGAACTTGTACATCAGACATATTTTTCAGCCCATATATTGGAATTATCTGCTAACTGTGAAGGTCTTGTGCGAAATTTTGCCTTATTTTTAAAAAATCGAATTGCTCTTAACTTGTCAGAAACAACTTTCAACTAACTCGCCCCCAACGGACCGCAAAAAATAATTATGAACATATTTTACCCGACCTGCTTTCTGACCCGCAATTTTTAAAGTAGTCTATGCTTTTGATTATCTTCGCGGTGTTGGGCTATGTAAAACTGACTTTATAGGCCTTTATAAGTATGCTAAGCTTATTAATTGTAGTTGGTGTGATTGTTCAGTTAAACGTGTTGGGGGAAACCGGGCGTTTTGTCCCGTACGGCATTTTAAAGCTAATTTTCCTAATGCTCAACATTCAAGGTAAACAAGGATTTCCCACTGGTATTAGTTTGTGTGTGCCTAATTGAAGCTCTCACAAGCACAAAATGCAGGCATATACTGTATGTTAAGAAACTTAATGGACAAAAACGTAGCCAAAATCCAAGGCTCCAAGCATTGTCTATCCAAATAAAAATATTCAATATGCCTAGCCTACCCATGGGACTGAGACAGAAACCTCACTTGGGCTACAGTAAGCCTAGTCTACAGGAGGTTAACTTTTCATGAAGTAGTGCGTGCGCCTAGCAGCAGCTAGTGTTCTATTAATGATTTGATCGAAAACTTTGCACAGAGGACGGGCCGGGAAATGCAGCTATGATGTAAGTGAGAATTTTAAGTATTAACATTATTTTTTTGGTTTATTGGGTGTTCATTCACGCTATAGAGTGAGGTGAATGCGTTTGTTATGGTGCGCTGTTTACCAGTGTTTTTTCCATTAGTTTTTTCCCAAGGTGCGCCCCCGTCACCAGTTTTTTCTATTTGTGGTGTTGCCGTGTAGCCTGATTTTATCAGCCGCTTTCACTTTGTTTCACTTCGTGCTAAACGTCTGAGAACCAGCCATTGGCATTCGATTGCTTGACGGTAAGCGGGATAGTTTCTGCTTCAACCAATGGCTACTGCTTGGTCGTGACATATGTTATTTCAGCTTGGCCGCTAGAGTTCAACGTCATCGCCTTTAGCCCCCAATCTGTTTGCTGATTGGCCGGCAAGATTTCTTGTCGGAGCAAACGAAAGCTTATCGTTCCCTGACTAGTTGTTGGAGGAAAATGAAATTGACCGGAACCACTAGGCGGCGTTAGCCTGGCTAGTTGCCTTGGGCTACTTCTTGGGTCAATTGCCTCATTCTGTTTGTGTTCATGGTCTGTTTATGGTAGGCTAGCCTATTACTGGACATTGCTCCATCATGTGTTGCAGGGGCCGCCTTGCAATCGCCTCTGCCTGCCTTTAAAATGGCTAGCAATGGGCATGTGTTGTTTCTATCCTTAAAACACTGGTTTTAAAAAAAGTGCTACTCATGGAGTGATTAGTGGCGCTTGCTGATGTTCCAACCCAAGTATCGTAGCAAAATACAGTTTCTGTCATGTTTTCTACATTTCCCAAATAGCCGAGACAGAAGCAATCGTCAAAATTTCGATGTCAACCAGTTTATTGCATTTTAGACAACCTGTGAAAGGGGCTTAATGTGTTAAAAACCGAACTATCCCTTTAATGCTAGTATATTAATGTGCCATTTATCTTAGCAAATAGGCCGGCACATTGAAAGTGTCTTCCCATCTCAGTGCTCTTGTCAGTAATTTTGTCTGTACAGTGAATAATTGCTTAATTTAATTTTAAAAAATAAGCCCATACTGTCTTTTCTCATCTGCAAATTCACCATACACAACACATTAGGTATTTTTAGAAAATTTTAATAATGCCAATTGTGAATGGGAATGTGTGCAATGAGTAAAAATGAAAAGTGTAATCAGTGTTTGCTGATAGAAATATCTTTGTTCTTTGTCTCCTGGTCTCAAGGCCTACCCTACAGTAAATGAAGCTATTCCTTTATTTAAACCTATAGATGTTGATAGATGTAGGGATATTCTTCCTCTGAGCCTGACCCAGACAGTTTCTGCATTTCCTGAGTTTTCTTTCCAGCTCCACGGACTTTCTCAGAAAGTCAACGCACCAGCTTGTTCCCCTTGCTCTGTGCCTTCTTGGCAGCCTGTGCCTCTGCCTTAGCAGCTGCTATTTTTTTTGTCCTCCTGCTTTCTGGTATACATATCCATGATTCTGTTTTTTTTCAAAGTCTATCCATTCTTGCAGACGGCTCTCTAACTACTGCTCACGCGTTTTCCTTTCCGCCTCCTTCTTTTCGATCTCTAGCTGCTTTTCTTTCTCTTTCCCAATCTCTGCCCGTCTCTCCTTCTCCATCTGTCGCTCCTGTTGCTCTTTCTCCAGCTGGGCCTGCCTTTCACGCTCCTCACGCTTCTGTTTCAGCTCCATCATTTGCCTCTGAAACTCCTCATTTTGGGTTTTCTCCCTTAGCTTTCGCTCCTCTGCCTCCTTCTCCCACTTGATCTCCAGCTCAAGCATGTGCTTATCCTGACGCTGGATGACCAACTCAAGCTAGTGCTTGCGCCAGCCCTCAGGGTCTTTTGCTCACCTCATAACCTCCTCATTCTGCTGCCACTGGAGTTCACAGTCTGACGGTCCTGCTCCCTGTGTTTCTCAGCACGTTCCTGCTTGCGCTTTGACTCCTCTTTCCAGATTTTCTTCCTGTAGGCCTCAATCCTCTCATTCTCTTTTCTTCTCAGCTCTTCCTCCGGATTCTCAGGCTCTGCCTCAGTCACCACCTTCTTGGCCTCTCTCTCTAAGCCTTGCCTCCCTCTCCCACTTCAGCTCCAACTGTTTCATGTGCTTATTTTCACGATTGATCTCCAACTCGCACTGGTGCTTGCGCCAACCCTCAGGGTCCCGTGCCCATTTCATCACCTCCTCATCTTTTTGGCGCTGAATCTCCTGCTGTCTAGCACGCTCTCACGCTCCCGTTTGCGTTGCCTCTCCTCCTCTATTTTTTTCTGTCTATAGACCTCGACCCTCTCATGCTCTCTCCTCCTTTCTCTTATTTCCTGTTGTCTTCTCTGCTTCTGTGTAAACTATTTTCACTGCTTCTGCTTGACTTTTTTTCTCAGTCTCTGAGTCAACTGCTACCTTCACATCTATTTCCTGTTGTGATGTCTCCATGTTTAGGATGCTAAAATGAGTCATCAGTCACACGGCGAACAAACGGTGTAGAAAGCGCCATTGTGGCCTATAGCGGTAGATACTGCACTTGCAATGCGCTACATGCAATGCCAATACAGACCTCTGGGTGGGGCTCACAAAAATCATGCCTGCTTTCCGGCGGACTAGCTAGAATGGCAAAAACAGCAAATATGGAGTTTCAATACGATGGAGCCAGTAAGAAAGCAGCGAAAGCCCATGTCGGAGCAGGCAAGGAAGAGGAAAAGAGCTTGTGATAGTGAGAGGAGACGCACAAGGGTTAATCTTGGACAAGCCTTCATTGAATGGCGACAGCTGAAGAGGCTGCAAGAGTGATGCGGATCTAGCATTCATGTTGCTGCGATTGTAAGTATCACTGCAAAGATTTTTCTCTTTTTCTGCATGTTTGTTCTTTGGCATCCTCATGTATGCTTCCAAGTGTCACACCTACATTCCATTTGTGTACAAGACGAGGACTAGCTGCAATAGATTACAACAAACACAATCGCCACCTTCCAGCACGCAACTGGGATGGAAAGAAAATGTAGGTTCTACTACATTGTAAGTATCTTCGTAGTAATGCTACTCCATGGTTAATCTCAATGCTGTAGAATTTACAACTCATTGTTTTTGTTGCTCTCTAGTTACAGACGGTCATACAACAAGAAGTCCAAGCTCCAGAGCAGCCACCCAGTACAGCAGAACTGGTTAAAATGCATGTCTCTCTTGGGGACATGGGCCACAGAGAGACGGAGGACCCCGAGGACTAAAATACTACCTGTAAATAATAAAGGTGCCATAAAACAAACTGTAAATAATAAAGTAAACTTTTTCTGAACAATGTTTGTCTTTATTAGTGTATATACACTTTTCAAAGGTCCAAAAATAGAAAATTACTTTACTACTTTATTTACCAAAATTTTCTTGTAATGTGTATCTAATGGAATAATAGTGGACTACTCACCATCTGAGAGACTGAAAACCTGCCCTAGGCAGTTGGGTTAGCCCGTTGAGCCGTCGGACCTGCCCAAGGTTTCTTCCTTTACCATAACCATAACCATAAGTAAAAACAAAAACCGCTGCTAGGGAGTTTTTCCTTGCCCCTGTTGCTCATTGGGCCTCTTGTGTTAAGCGCTTTGTGACATGCCTTTTGTAAAAATGCGCTATATAAATAAAATTGAATTGAAAAACTGAATTGAACTGCTCCCACCCAGACGTCCATATTGCCAGAACACAAACAGGCGGTAGGCTGCATGCCTGAATTGTCTCTGCTCTAGCTCTGGTTCAGGGCTGCGTGGCACCTCCATGCACAAGGGAACATAAGGCAACATAAATTGTTTTATTATGTGACATTCATTATGTGTAATATTATAGTAATATCAGTGTTAGTCGTATTTGTTTTAGACAAACCTTGCAATTGTATCAGAGCTTTTGTCAATAATTTCATATGCATATATAGTACTTTACTTGGATTATTGTGTTCTTTGTAAAGCACTAATTGAGTAAATCAGGATCAACCCATACCAGCAACACATTTGCTACAGCAGAACTCAACCCCCACTGCGAATTGTTGCACTGTGGTTCTATTGTTTTGGCAAAGGAAATGTGAACAGTGAGTCGTATTGATCTTCTACGCCGTCCAAGTCTAAAAATACAATAACGTAAAGAGTAAAGAAACGGTCACCCCTCTTCATGCAGTCAAACTGATCTGTATGCAATTTCTCAATAAAACGCGTTGCAAGGTAAAGAAAGTTTGCGGTTGCGGTATGAGATGACCCTTCATTTTTTTAAATATAAAGTATCATCTAGCTACAGCATCTAGTTTCAAGACACAGTGGACTCTGTATGGGGAGTTGATTTCTGGTATTTTTTAGATAAAGATTTGGTATAGCCTAGAACAACTAATACAAGTTCCCTGGTTATTCTCATTACAGCCCCTCAAAAAAAGGGAACTGGAACAAAATAGCAGTAAAACCCGATTGCCTTATAATATCCATAAGATAACAGATTATATACGCTGAAATAGAATGCAAACTTGCCGAAATTTCAACATAAAAAAAGTACTTACCTCTGTAACGTTAGACATCTTGCGCTGCTGTTGTGACTTGCCGGCCAGTAAATCTGCTGTAGTCTACTCAAAAACAATCACGCATGGCTAGGGGGGAGGAAACCGGAAACCTCATATGTATTTGATGTCTATGGTGAAAACCGGAGTACAAACGAGTGAACATTTACAATTTCGATCTTTAGAGGGAGCTTGCGGGAGGAAAAATTTAATCCTGCTTGGTGCATCTTTAAGATGATCTATAAATGAAGAAAATATTAAGCCACTTACCAGTGACAATACCAATGCAGATGAAAGAAGTGGTTGACAACTAACTATTCCATGCGAATTGCGATCAATAATTACAAAGGTAAACAAAGGTCATTTCAGTTTCTTGCTGCCAGACTAGACAAGGCCACCTCTCAATTTATAGAATGTATAAATACTCTAATTTTTTAAAATAGTTTAAAGAATGCACTATTAGTAACACTAAAAGGGGAAAATAGGAAACAACTCAAGCTAGGCTACCACTCTTTATTTCCTGGCTGCCTTAACAATGACTATGGAATGTTACTGTAAAACAACCCCACCCAGCAGAGTTTGTTGTAAAATTAAAAACCCATGTTCTTAAAGGTTAAAGGCGCTCTAAGCGATTGTGTTTGATGTCACTTTTTGTTGACGTTTGAAGTATTGTCAAACAAAACGGAGGATAGCTCCCTCCTCCCCCTCCCTCCCATGCCTCCTGAAAGACTCACGCGCACTAACCCCCACCCAACCCCTCCTCCAAATCTTTCTTGTCGTTTACTGGCTGGAACAATGTTTGTTATGTTTCATTTCGTTTGTTATGCTAGGTTTGCCCACTGTGTTTTTTAGCCGTTTGTGGAGCCTGGGCTGTCTACAGAGACCGCGTTTTTTTACAGTGTGTTCAGGGGACAGGCAGCTAGCAGATTGTGAGGAGATGTTTGCTGTATGTAACAACAAATGTTTTAGTCCTAAAAACGCGTCACATCGCTTAGAGCAGGGTTTCAGAGAAAGAGGACGGAACCAGCCAGAGAAACCACCGACATTGTCGGCTTGTCACACAAGGTGCAAAGAACAGTTAGGTGTGAGTGTGTAACAAACCATGACCTGGCTGACTATAGGCTACACCTGGGTCAGAGACCAGTTAAGTGTGTGTGTGTGTGTGCGTGTGTACATAAACACACACACATGTGTTTGGTACTCAGCAGTGTGGAGATATGGAAAGTTCAGGACGGGTTCAACAGCTCCAGCAATGCTCCCACGGCACCAAAATAACCCTCATGTCTCAGGAACAGAGCCTCCTCGAAAGTGCTGCAGCCAGTCAGCAAGCAACACAGGCCCAAGAAAGTACCACCACCCAGGCTGGTTCCAGTGACACGCCAGTAGTTGTCTTTGGAGTAGACGGCCAGAATACTGACTCCTGAGCCGATGTTGACCAGCAGGAGAGGGTAGGGGTTCTCCAGGGGGAAGGCCTTTTGCTCATAGGACTCCAAATCAGTAGGGTTCTCAAAGTAGTAGCACTCAGAGGGCACCACAGAATCAATGTAGAGGACACCACGAATCAGGCAATCTAGCTCGTCCAGTTTGTGCAGCTCAAGGTCTGCCAACTTGAGAAAGCCCTGCTCGAACTTGAATGCACCTCCTCCAGTGGCACATAGAGTGGTAAGTAGGCTGGAAAAGTGCTTGTCTCGAACCATCTGCAGGAAGGCCATGCGTGTCATGCGCGGGGAACCGGATGAAGTGCAGACTACCTGTGCGGCCGCACAGTGACAGCCCTGGTAGCTCTAGGTGCACGTCACGAATTCCAGCGGTTCCATAGGAAGTATGGGATGTCAAGTAGCGGCGGATGCTGCGGAGGTTGTCAACCTCCTCTTGCTCCTCCTCTGCCGTCACGTCGGTCGGCTCAAAGTACACAAGCTTCACCAACGTCCCGCCAATGTCCATGCCGAACCAGGGGAATGAGGGCCTGTTCTTTTTCAGTGAGTCGATCCTTTGTCTGGCGCTGCTTGAGCTGGATGTCCGCCGTGCGACTGAAGCACTCCCCCCGGTGGACATAATCTCCATGTTGGCCGATGTAGAAAAAAGGCTAACACTACTTGGCGTTTCCTTCCTTGGACAATGCTGCTGTTGGTGGTGCCTCTCCTCCTTTTCTAATTCTGTCTCTTTCTTTTTAATCATCCCTCCCTCTTGCTGTTGTACAAGCTCTTTCTCTATCTGCTGAGTCACTTGGTTTTCTATCTCATTCTGTCTTTCAGCCTCTGCCAGATGATCTTCAAGTTTCTCATTTTGTTCTCCTTCCATTTCTCTTTTTCTTTCTTTTCCCAGAGCCCACTCCCTCTCTTGTTCCTTAGCTTTAACCAAATCTTTCCGATGTTTTAGCTCTCTATCCATCTGCTGAATTGTCTCTTGATATTCTCTCTCTTCCTGCTGTTTTTCGGTTATCTCCAACTCATTTTTTCTTTTATTCCACTCTCACAGTTTTTTCTGCTGTCTTCTCTTGCCTGTACCACTTCCATTTCTTCCAGTAGCACCATCTCTCTTTCCCTGGCCTCAGCTTGAGGCTTGAGCTCCTTTTCCTTTTGCTGGACCTTCTCATGGTGTTGCATGTCTAACTCTTTCTCAAATTGTTCTCTCTCAATCTTTTTTCTCTTTTCCTCTTCCTGAGCCATCTGCTGCTTCCTCTCTTGTTCCTTGGCTTTAACCAAATCTTGCTGTTTTTTTTTTTTATCTCTCTCCATCTGTTGAATTTTCTCTTGATGTTCTTTTCCACGCTGCCTCTCGGCAAGCTGTTTTTCAGCCATCTTCAGTTTCTCTTCATGCTGTCTTTCAAGCTCTCTCTGCTGTTTTTCAGCTATCATCTCTAACTCTGTTAATTTTCTTCTCTCCTCTCGGACCGTTTCCTGCTACATCTCTCTCTCCTCTGCCTGTTGCATCTCTTCTTTCTTTGCATCAAAGTCTTGTTGATTTTTTGAATTCTCTCTCCATTTGATGGATTTTCTCTTCATATTTGCTCTCATGCTGTTTCTCTTTCTCAGTTTATGTTTTTATGCTTTTGTTCAAGTTGTGTCTGCTGTTTTTCTGCCACCATCTCCACCTTCTCTTTTTGTCTTTCATGTTGTTCTTGCTCAAATTTTTGTGTCCTTTTCATTGCCTCACTTGCATCTTGCTGATGTTTGAACTCTGTTTCCTGGGCTTTCTCCTGTTTCATAATCTCCATAATTTCCTGTGTTTTAAATGAATATATCTCAGATTCTCTTCTCTTGTTCTCTTCCTTCAGTGTTTCTCTTTCCATCTTTCTTTTTAAGCATCTCTTTTTGTTTTGCTTGAGACTCTTCATTCTGTTTTTTTATGATTTTGCTCCATCTGCAGGATTTTCACTTTATAATATTTCTCCAGCTGTTTCCCAGTCTCTTTAAGCTGTCTTTCTCTTTCCTCAAAGATTTCCTGCATTTGCCTCAATCGTTCCTCCATCATCCTCTTGGTGTCACAGTCCCTTTCCATTTCCAGTTCTATGAGTCTCGTCTGTTTGTCCATGTTCTCTTCCTGCTGTAGCTGCTTTTCTTGAAGGACTTTCTCCATCTCTCTCAATTTATGCTCCATGTCTTCCTCCTGCTGGTTGTATTTTTCTCTCTGTCTCCCTCTTTCTATTTCTCTTATTTTCATCACTGTCTTTAGCTCACCCTCTCTCATCTTTCCATCCCTCTCATCTTTTTCAGATTGTCTTTGTTCTTGTATGTTTACTTCTTTGATTCTTATCATCATTGACTCTAGATCCTTTTGATGAGCAATTTCCTGCTTTTTTAACCTCATTTCTTGTTCTTCTTGTTCATTTCTTGAAATTCAATTCCTTTCTCAAGTTTATCCATCCTCTTTTGCATCTTCTTGATCTCTATGTCCTCTTCTGTTTCCTTCAGTGTTTGCGGGTTCCTGTCCCTTCTGTGCAAGATCCGGTCTTCTTCCATTGCCCTGTTCTCACACTCTCTGCACAGGTACATCCATTGATCTTCTTGTGTCTGGATTTCTCTCCCGCTGCTGCGGCAGATCAACTGGTCTTTCTGTGCCTGTCAGAGTAAATTTTGATATTACGTAAATTAATTATGACATTTAAAATAGAACATCTAATTCTAATTTCAGTACTCTTACCTGTATCAGTACCTTATTTATCTCTCTCTTCATCTGTTGAATTTTCTCTTGATGTTCTCTCTCATGCTGTCTCGCTGCCTCCGTTGCAGCTTCCCTTGCCTCCTGCAGCCTCTGCATCTCCATCCACTGAAGCTGCGCTGCCTCCTGACCACGGTGCTGCCGTCTCCGCCAAAAGCACAGGGCATTCTGTAGCATTGCCCAGCAGCCGGTGGTACGCTTCTCCCTCTTTAGAGCTGGTCTGAGGGTGATGGCTGTGAGGTCACCGATCTGGAGATTTTCCCTGTTCTCACTGAGCCATTTATCAGCCTCCTTCCTGACCTGACATTTCCTTGGATTTGTCATCTTCCTCCCTCCCACCTAAAGCAATTTAAAAAGCAATCATTGAGGCCCTTGGCTTTTGGAGCTGCAACATATGAATGTTCATCCACTACTATACATACATACATACACGTACATACATTCTGTACATAAATTCAGCACATGGCTCATACCAATACCTCCCAGCTCCCTCCCTACATACATGCAGCACACTGCCCTCCCCAAGAAAGCAAAAAGCAGTATGCCCTCTCAAGGGCACAAATACAAAGCCCCACCGTTATCTACTGTAGTGGTTTTATAATTTACCTGGGAGGAGATTCCAAGATCAATTATCAATTACATTTTGAAAATATCAGCTGATGTCCAAACGTGTCTTGTCTCTGGTCAAAAATAAAACGGAATGAGTGATGAGTGAACATTTCTCAGAACTTTGATTATCACTGACGTAGCAGTTGGCTATCATTATGAGATACCCGTTAAGTGACGTCACAATACGTATTTTTCCTGCCTACACTGCCACCTGTAAGGCAAGTTTTGACAAAGCCTAATAAACTTTATTTGTGAAAAGAATTCCTTTCTATACTTAACCCAAGTTGTGTATCCTACCTTATGTGGGTCTGTTAAATGGAAGAAATGATTGGCTATCTTTGGATCTTTAAGATTTGTCAATCGATAAAGAGCTCAATCCGGGAAACTTCCCTAAGGATAGGGACGTTAAACGTTAATGCAGCCTAGAGCTGGTCGTCTTCCCAGTGGCATAGCAAGTTAAAGGACTTGAAACAAGAAATAGGACCAGCTAATGTCTATATTATTTTGGCTACTCAACTAGCTACTAGAATTAGACTAGCCTCCTTGAAATTTCAAGGGGCTAGGAATTCTGAAATAAGACATTAGCGCGATCGATTTCGGTTAACGTTGATAAGTAGCCTGGTGTCACTGATGTGTTGGTGTGAAAGTGTAATAAGGGGGGGTACAGGTTTGTGACTATGAAAGTGTAATGTTAAACAAAAAAAAGAGATTTGTGTTCCATTCAAGCATAAAATGTACTGTTTTTAACATGTGAATTTATTGAATTTATTCCACCATAAAAAACGTTGGCAGGCTTTTCATTTTGATCGGTTACAAAACTTACTTCAAAACGAAGAAAATGATGGAGGATATGATTTACGGAGACAACGTCATGTACGACGATGCTGATGTATATGCGTTTTAGATTTCGTCACACAGAAATATTGCGACAAACGGACCTTCTTGCTAACGACATAAGACATGACACGGGGCTCTTTCTCCATCCTTACAAGTATGTTTGGCACTCCGATACTTTGCTACGGGTTCATTTCAAAATCTTGTTGGGGACTCAATCCAGGTTCATAAATCCACCGTGTGTAGGACTGTACGGTCAGTGTCACTGTCATATGCAGACATATTAACAACTGTTTCCCATCACAACCTGACCACCAAAACATCACACGTCAAGTGTTTTAACATTGCTGGGTTTCCTGACTTGCTGGGCTGTGATGGGACTCACATTAGAATAAAAAACCCCACGGAGCATGAGAATGCCTTTGTCAACAGTAAGGCTACCACTCCATCAATGCCATAGTGTGTGACGCTGATCTGAAAATAACGAACTGTGTAATCAAGTGGGTCTAAACATGACAGCTACATTCTTAGGCAGTGTATGCTTTGGGAAGAGTTCGAGGCAGGCACTTATCCAGGGAGACTACTGGGAGACTCGGTTGATTAGCCAGGCTAACGCCGCCTAGTGGTAACGGTTAATTTCCTTAACCTACATACTAGTCAGGGAACTAACGATAAGCTTTGGTTTTCTCCGACAAGAAATCGTGTCGGCGAATCAGCGAACAGATCGGGGGCTAAAGGCGATGACGTTGAACTCTAGCGCCCAATCTGAAATAGCATACGTCACGACCAAGCAGTAGCCATTGGTTGAAGCAGAAAGTATCCCGCCCACCGTCATGAAAACAAATGCCTATGACTGGTTCTCAGACGCTTTGCACAAAGTGAAACAAAGTGAAAGCGGCTGATCATATCAGGCTAGTGGCTGATGACTCCGTACCTCAACCCAGCCAATAACCACGAAGAGTGCACACAAAAAACAGGAATGCGGTGGAGACTAGCTTAAAAAGCGCTGGGTGTGCCTTCATAGAGGTAATGACTCACAATTTGGCATTAGCATAGGTTTAAATTATTTCTAACAGTTTCTCGACAGTTAGCCAACCTACAAAATTCAAAAATAATTAATAAATATTCCCAATATTAAACCAGTCTTGGATAAGACAACATGCTTGTAGGCCTATGTGTCTAAAGGATCTACTATTTAGTTTGTGGTTGTATATGTAGCTTTTGGTTATTGGCAGGCATATTAGGCTAAGGCCACACCAATAAAATTAGTTGGTTCTCGGATTCACCGCTTGAAAAAAATGCAAAATGAAATAAAAATAAAATTGAATTCGAACTCACACGAACATTAAAAAACACCGTGGCTGATAGCTATAATACTGAAAAAAACATCATGCTGCGTTCACGTGACGTCGAAAACCAAATCGCGCCTTTCACTTCAGAGCACAAGAGACATGATACGAGGAAAGATGCCAGTGGAACGGGATTCTGCTAGGCCAGTGTTTGCAATTATTAGAATATCTGATCAGAAGAGAAAAACATTTGACAAGTGCTTTGAAATTAAAGAGGTTGAGAACTTTGCGCAGTTGTACTCATGCTTGTGCAACTCTGTGGAGGTGAGTTTGATATTTCATTGATTGAGGCAGAAAAAAAACCCATTATTAAGTATTTCGCCATCAAAATCAATGAATAAATTAATGAATAGCATGTGCCTACACACTCACATCCTCGCGTGCGCACACACACACGTTTCTGTTTCTCATGCAAAAAAAAGTCGTTTCTTTTCTAGATTCACGTGACTGCACGTTGATGAATATTCACCTCCGTTGCGCTGATCACTGAGTTTTAGTCACTATCTAATTGCTATCTGGTGAATCAATGCGATTTTGACGTTCTAATGCCCTGTGATAAACTGTGACAAAATGAGTTTGAATGTAGGCTACAGGTAGCCTAGTGTAAATTATATGTCATACCTCAATTCCACAGCAAGCCTGCTTGGTGCTTAGATTCACAAGCTCGTAAATAAATGACAAACCGTCAAACCTCACATAACATAGGATGACAGAATTATGAATTTTTGTACATTGCCTAAAACCTGCATGACAAAAAGTGTGCTTTGAGGTGTGAAAGTTAAGTTTATAAATTAGGCCTCATTTAGTTTTTCCTAATCACATGAGTAAATGTCTTTAATGAACATTAACTGTGAATGTGCTAATTTACCTTCAGAACATTTTTTTTATTTTTATTTCGTTCGCTCGCTCCATATTTTTCTTGAAAAAATCCGAGAACCAACTAATTTTATTGGTGTGGCCTAATGGAGCCATATAGAGCTGCAGTTGTAGCTGGTGCCTGTGTGGTGCTGGACGCTTAGATGGAGGTGGAAAAAGCTTGTTAGTTAGGGCAGGCTCGGGTATTGGTGACTGAGCAGGCTGGTGAGTTGATGTTAAAGGGCCCTCTGTGGTTGCCTGAGCATCGCATTGTGTCGATACAGGTGAATGGGGACAGTGTTCTGGAGATGGGATTGGTCTTTACTCCACTCCACTCTCCACTCCACCTCCTGCAATGCCAACGACACAGGGAGAATCTTCCCCAAGGATGTCCAGGACCAATGAGGAGTATGGCCCTATGTCTCCTTTTTGCCCACCCCCAGTTGAAATCGACTTGAAAGTCTTCAGTAGCTTGCATCTTTAAATCGCTCCACTTCTTCCTGACATCCTTTACATCTTTATACTCTACTCCTTTAGCAATGATGGCCTCTGTTATGTCCTCTCATGTTTGTTGTTTTTGTTTGTTGTGGGTAAACGTGTTTAATTTGGACTCCAGCACAATTTGTTTTCTTTATTTTGTTATTAGAATTATGATCTCATGGGTGAAATTTTTTTTTCTGGGTCTGCAATCAGACATGGCTAGGGCTGAAATAAATAACACCACCATGTTTTAATACACCAGTGTATTCTATCCACCCTATGTTTATTATGCCCTGAAAAGGCAAAGTGCAGCAACCAACTATTCATTCACTTCGAACCCAACTGCCAAGGGTAATGCAAGGAAAGTATTAAAAATTAGTTAGGCCTATTTAGCATATAATAGACAAAATGTACACTATAACTGATGCTTTTAAATCAGTGTTTCTCAAAGAGTGGTCACACTGCTTTAAACGTTTTGGTACATCCATTCGTCAGCCCCGCCTACCGATCTTTCATTGGTTTATAATAACTTAAGATTTGCAAGCAAGTCTTGAATTGGATTGACTTTCAATAGGGAGGGAAAGTAATCTCATCGCCCCCTGCTGGTTGCGTTCCAA
Source organism: Limnothrissa miodon (assembly GCA_017657215.1). Classification (NCBI taxonomy): domain Eukaryota; kingdom Metazoa; phylum Chordata; class Actinopteri; order Clupeiformes; family Clupeidae; genus Limnothrissa; species Limnothrissa miodon. The sequence continues at coordinate 36,027 of JAGFZM010006265.1, read as the reverse complement.
CCTCTATCAAAATGAATGGGATTTTCTCTTCAGAAAATTATATTTCAGTTCACACTCAAAAGTTACGACTGTGGCTTTCATATGATATGCATGTTGGGTAGTTCTATCGATTCGGATGGTCATTCTTTATTTTTCCACGGATTTGAATTGTTTTTAATGTTTTTTAAAAAGCTGATAAAGGACTACACTGGACGATCGTCGCGTGTATGACGTTGCCGTAAAATCTTAGCAATTTACTTTAACCATGCCCTGCGATACACCAGTGAATTAACTCAACAACAGGGTAAAATATTACATATCTGCAGCTACTGGCCTGCCCGCAATAATTAACCTAGGTGGAAGCCAGCAACATTTCGACTGAAAGCGATGTAAGCGCAAACTGCTTACAAATCTCTTGAACTGTCATCAAAAAAGTTAGGCTATTTTGTTCAGTCAGCAAGCGCATGGACAGTACGGGACACTGGCATGGAAGTTAACAGGTAACATTAGCATTAAAATGTCATATGGTGTACACATGTATCATAAGGGAATATACTTAACCTGCCTCTCTAGAATATCTTATACCAACATTCAAATCGTGTGATAAACCTCTGCTATTTTACCCCATGCAGCTTAGCCTAACATTAGCTAACGTCAGAAGCTAGCGTTAACATTACTGGGTAGACTGCAAAACCAAACCAAACATCTGTGTTCATGTAACTCACTTTATTATACAAATCCACATCTGTAGTTTTACAGGATCTTTGGGGAAAGTAAAAAAAATTGGCATCCATAGTTTCTGACCAGTGGTTGCAAGCAGGTGAAAACACAGCATGGTGAAGTTGTGGAATTCTGACGTAAAGGGAGCGACTCGGAGTTGTAGTCCGTTTCTAATAAGTTAGGCACAATTTCGACTTTTTTAAATAAGGCAAAATTTCATACAAGACCTTCACAGTTAGTAGATCATTGCAATATATGGGCTGAAAAATATGTCTGATGTACAAGTTCGTTGTCATGTCTTCGTGGGATTTTTTTTTTAAATCGGTCCATGGGATTTTCAATACTATTGCTCTCGGGTTAGGAACGCTACCGCTAGGATCGCTGTGTTCCACTTTCCCTCCCTATAACAGCATATCTCGATTGCTGTGTGGCTTTGCCAACTACAGAGATGAAGACATCAAGGAAAAAAACACACAGTTCTAACCAGATTGTCTATAGAGTTGGCAAGTGAACCACGTCATTGTATATGCTGCCGGTTAGCATTTTCCTACTTCCGGTTCCTAAGCAAAAACCCCTATGGGAAAATGAATGGCTCAAATAACAAAACAACATATACAACAAATATGGCAGTGTCTGACCTACGAGGACCTAGGCATTCATTTTTCATCAATAAAATGACTAGCAACATAGTCTTGGTGTGTTTTTTAGACGCATTGTAACGATAATAAATGAATGTTGCTATCCCTCTGCTAACAGCGAAAAAGTTAAGGACTACATGGAGTTGTCTCTTACCTTTTGACGTCATTTTCAAAAACGACGGTAGAATGATTTAAAATGCAATATATTCTTTATTTACAATGATTCAGTGTAATTTACAACGATTACAACGGTCAACAATTGGCAAATCTTTCAAAAAGCTTGTTTTAAAAAAACTGCGGGATGACATGTCGAGCGCGGTTTTGTATAGCTCTGGTTACCATGACGTCCGGGCTAAGCGACGCTAACTTGTAGGCAAAAGGGCTTTCCGCTTTAGCCTAGTGATAGCAACACCTTATTTATTTTGTCATTAGACTGCAAATTTGCAAACCCATCGCCCATAACATGTTTTTTTAACATCCTCCATCGAATGCGGAGGTCGTCTACTCACGTGCTTTTGCTCACACCTTATTTGAGATGGAGCTCCAAAATTAACATTGGATTTCCCATAGGGGAAAAAACTTTGGAACTGGGTGTCGTGAAATGCTAACAAGAAAAACTACAGGCTTCCGGGTCACTTGCCAACTCTATAATGTCAGAGCCGAGCATTCAGGGGCAGGTAGGCTAAATTACTAGTCTGTCAGCTAGGTCACCGGCAATAGCTATAACGGACTCTCAGCATTACGGTGTCCAGCACCATTGTACGCAAAAACTCCTAACCAAATCAAAGCCAAACCCTAAAACTTTGTCCAGTGAATTTAGGCATCAATAACAATATGTGAAAAGAGTATTTAGAATAGACGACGTGAGACCAGTGGCTAAATTCCCTTACTTGCTGACATTAGCCCATGTAGGATGGGTGTCTTAATTTTATCATCTCGCTCAAAAGTTAGATTTCTGTAAATCGAGTAGCCTATGCTGTTACTGCACTTTGCCATTCACACGACAGTACTGGTGATATTATTGGTCTCACAAACCTACCGGTAAAGTTTACTTCTTTCTTGTCTAGGCTAGGCTACTGTTTGCTTGGTTTATTTTGGAAGTTCCGTTAATTTCTTTAATTCACGTTTTATCGTTGCTAGACAACACGATCTAGCCTAGCCTGGGCCCGCCCATACTTCTTGTGACGCTACATTCAATTTCGCGAGCAAGTCAGTATGGCCATGGTGCCGATTTAGAGGAATTATTTATCCCAAATCTGTGGGCACCAATGAGAAACGAGCTTACGCCTACGTCATCGGAATGAGTGGTCTGACTGGTTGTAGATTCGTCAAGTAGTATATAGAGAGGCATCTTATGAACGCAGGTTAAGCCCGCCTCCCAGAATTCATTTAGCAATGTAGCATGGCCAGACTAAGCATGTAAGAGCTTTTCAGTCGCATTAGCCAGGCTAGATCTAGCCATCTACTCCATAGAATACAATTCACATACTTACCATATATGTAAACAACAAATAGCCACATCACAGCAAATGCCACTATAATACACTTTATTGTAAGACATCAAGTTGTTTTAGTTACACGTTTGCAACGTTTGTCGTTTATGCAGATGATGGTCAGGCAGTGACACTGGCTTGTATTAAAGTTAAAAAAAAAAAGTCGAAACAAACTTTTTGCTCTTCCTATAGACGATGAACGATTTTCCACAACCGTACGTTCTGCTGGTGCAACCGGCTGCGGTATTTCGCCCAGGGGCGGGGTTACGTCCGCGCGTCACATTGTTCATGCGACTTCTCGTTGGCGACGGTGCCAAGCACAAAGTGTACCCAGAGACGCTAAAGATCTTTGGCGTACCTAGCAACTCTCATCTAGAGTCGTTGCTTTTAGCGATGAGTTTACAAATCATGATGTTGATTTGTCATTGTGGGGACAATAATAGTAATAATGACTTCATGATTAAAATGTGATCACAGTATATAATCGCACTGAACGAATTGAAAGTCCTTCTAGACTGTTAAAATAACACGACAAGTCAAATATTATGCATTGTTGTAGGGCTATTGATTACAGTTCATCCAATCACCTACCTTAATAGGCCTATACATTGTGAAAAGATCCTGCATAAAAACGCAGTTTACGTTTTTTTCCGCAAGGGATAAGTGAATAATATTACCAAAGATCTTGAATACTGACCAAGACAGAGCAACATAATACGTCGGTGGACAATAGTTTAGGACCACGAATTCAAGGATTTTTTTTTACTGCATGCATTAAAATACGATTGTACAAGATGTTTAAATGTATAAATTGCATACATTATGAAAAATACATGAGAAGTCATTTACAGTGTAACTGATAAACAGTATGGTAAATGAACAGATCATGTCATGAGGCAATCCATTTTATTCTATGTGATCTAAAACATACCATTTACCTATAAGATTCAATTTTACGGGCAGTATGTATAGTTAAGAGCAGTGTGTATACAGAATATACAGACAATAGGCTACTTTTATATATGCCCTAGGCCTATAGTAACAGAAATGGGCAAGTATGTTGTAATCAATATATAGATGGATGTAGTATGTAGACAATGTGCAAAATCTTGTATAAGGAATTACCGATATATACATCTGAAATGAACAATATGAACAATATCAACAGGATAAGTGTGAACTTTATAAGCAGGCGCGAACATTATGTCGCGGGAGCACCTTCAATTCCTAAAATAAGAGGGTGCAACAAACCCAACCAAACACAAACAATAAAAATAAAAATAACAAATTGTGTCAAAAATACAAATTTATACAAAGAAAAAGGGGAGGAGTTTGCACCTCTGATAAACATTACCCGAAACTTAACGTCACTTACAGACCGCGATTTGAATTTGGCTAAGATTAAACCAGGTTAGCTAACATACATGGGCGGCGGGTGGTCCTGACGTTTGGGGAGGCTGCGTGACCAACTTTTATACACAGTGCAAGGGCGGAACTACTGGCCATTAGATTATAATTAACAATTGGCAAGAGTCTCAGAAAGAATAACATCAATTATAATGAATAATATTACAATTATAATGATCAATAATAACCAAAACAAGACTTATTTCAAAATCAAACTTTTTTATCTAAGCACAATTCAAATTCAATTGAAATCAGTTAGCGGGTTGTCATCTGTCCGCCTGTCTCTCCTCTTTTCCCTGTCTTTGGACTTCGGTGCTATGATAAGGAGAGATGGGGGTGGGGGAAGAGAATTGTGCTGGCTGCAGAAATGTGATGTTTTTCTTTTTCTTTCTTTTGGAAAAACGTCCGTATATCAATGCTGATATGACTAGCCTACATTTTTTAAATCCCGCGCTAGAGCGGCTACCAGCGGCTGATTGGCTATGTTTTTGGCCTAAAACTACCGTGATCTGACTCTGTCTGTCACACGTACTCACTCCCAACTTGTTATATACATAGGCTACGGCACAGGTTGTAGAGAGAGAGGGCTGTCCGTTATCTTTCACTGAGATCGCAAGGTTCTACCATCACTAGACGCAAACTATGCGCTTACCTATTCTGAATTCAACTCCAAATCTTAGCAAATTCACTGACGTCGGTATTGGCTAACACTAGCCTATTAGCAGCACTGAACGTGGACAAGGCTATGGATATTAAAAAAAATCCATTACATGTCTAATCCTCAGCAATTAGAAGTCGCATGCTTCCAGTTTTTCCTTTTTCATTTATTTTCTGACCACAACAGTGGGTTTAGTTGATAAGCAAGTTCAGTTTAGTGGGTCACCCTAGTAAACGGTTTAGTTGATAAGCATTGCTGCTGATGACTTGGATTTTGACAACGGGAAAGTTTGCTCAGATATGCTCAAACAGCACAAACAATCATGAGAAGTAAATTGGACCAATAGATTTCCTAGGATGCCATTTATTTTATGAGTCTGATTGTGAGAATAAAACCAAACAAATGAAGTAATTGTAATTTTTTTTTTATCCAGGGTCAAACTAACTTGTCACTACTTGAGGATTTCAGTCGTGTTTAACCAGTCGGTGGGCTTCATCAACGCTTCGGACACCAGTAAAAGGTATGTGGACTTATAAATTAAGCTTTTACCTTGATACTGACCAGATTTCATCAAAATCCATGCAGGAGAAAGTATTTTACTAGATCGTGGAAAATGAGTAGTGGCGAGAGAATTTGTGGCGGGCAGATTATCGAACGTAATGTGAGATGCACTGCAAGCATCGTTCTAAAAATTAATTGTCGCAATGCAACTCGTTCTCACCAAGTTGTTACTGATACTATGTTATGCATTTCAATATTTAATTGTTTTCCTGACATACTTGTTGTTTAAATGGTAATATAGTTCACTTCACTTAGAATTAGATTAATGTTACTGAGGACTAGCCTAGCATGTAACTCTCGTTACAGAGAGTACGCCTGCAACGTTGATATGACAGAGAGTGAACACGTTTTAAACTGCACATTTTCATGCTACTTTTGAGTACAGCAAACCCATTGTATGTAACGTTACTCTTTTCATCAAGTCTTTCATTGAAAAGTGTCCTGTAGGGCTTAACTCATACACCATTTTGTTAAATCAGTCAATCACATTCATACATCCAATAAAATGTTATTATAAACTATATATGTCATAATTAAAAGATCTAAAAGCTGGTTTCAATTTCCCTGAATCATGTACATCATGAAGATCATAGAGATGCAATATGCAAAGCTGGTGTGTGTAGCGTAATATTTGATGTTCTGTCTTACAGCGAGTCATCGAGAGAAGAACGGGAAAGGGGCACAGCACACAGCCAAGTCTGGCCAAGCAGCACCTCTTCAGCAAATACTGTAACGTACCATCACCAGCTCATACTATCCTAAATGGTCACATTCTTTATCTATACAACTAATCTGAGTCGAGCAGAACTGCAACTGCAAGAGAAATTATCAAGTACTTGCCAGATCTGAATATGGAACAATCAAAAACTAAAGTAAAGCTGCTAGTCGAAAAAAAAACATGAACAAAATATAGAAAGCTCATGGACAAGAGAGAATTTGATCAGTTTGAAGAGTAGTGAGCCAAAAGTTTTGTGGAATCTCCACCACCACCACAGCTAGACAAGCGAAGTCTCCAGCCAAACACCTTGAGAACGCTTCACTTAGTCCTTTGAAGACGAGACAGACAACTAGAACCATTTGACCTTCTTGTGTAAGATAAGGTCTCTCTTAAGAACATGAGGCAGAAACAGTTGCAGATGCAGAGGAGCAAGTACCTGGCAATCAAGACACTCAGAGCACGACAGAAAAACATGGGAGCAATAAGAACACTTAATCAGAAACTGAAAAGAAAAGAAAACCAAATATCCATCTTAAGAAACCATTTCTAAATTAAAAACTCAGTACATAGTCAAAGCAAGAAGTCATAAGCGCCTAAAGAAATCCCTTACACACTTGAAGCAAGAGGTCAGATTCTATTGATTTGGAAAGATTTGAATTAGAAGAAAGATTAAACTTAAAGGACTGTGAAATTCGTGATCTTCAGGTGGAAAACCTTTTGGAAGAAAAAATTCAGGATTTGGAAAGTGGAAAAAAAAAGCCCACAAAAACAGATGCAAAGTCATACTTAAACGAAATGCGATTGATGGTGTTTGATGCGATATCCAATCAGGTGCCTACTGCCAACATTCACAATTTGATCACAAGTTTGGGCAGCTCTTCAACATCAGTTTAAGTGCTTTTATGTGCTAAGGAGGGCTACTGTGGAAGCCATGACCAGAGAACTGGGGGCCATAAGTGACCTCTAGACTGCTGAAACTCTTTTAGCAAACAAACACTGCACACTGGGTTTTAATGCAACCACACAGGAAGGAATCCACATGAATAGCATACACTTCACCACCAAAGAGAGCTGTTACGTTGTTGCTGTCGATGAACTTCCAGGAGGCTCTGCTTACGATTATCAGATCCATATTTGTGACTCCATCAGTAACCTTGCTAACGTGTTTTGTCATCGGCCTTATACCTCACTACAGAGGCAATTGCCTGCACATTCTTTTCCATATATGTGGGATTTTCACCAGTCATCACACTGCACTAAAATCCTATCTCTGTGGAGGAACATCCTGTGGAGGCCTGCGTGCGAGTGCACTAGAAGACTTTGATTCTGTAGCTGGACAAGTCGAAATTCTTGGTTTGTTTGGGAAATTACTGACGGGACCCTGGATGACCAAATTCTACACTGGAGCAGATGATCAAACCGATTACATTCAAGGCATTGAATCAATCAAAGAGACCGTGCAGATCCTGAATGACCAACTGCACTCACCTGCGGAATTCCTCACTCGCACAGCTGGATGCTTCAGACAAAATCCTTGACAAATTGCAGCAACCATCAAAAGACGGAAGCCTGTCTAAGAGCAGTAATTTCAGTCCTTGAAAGACAGTATCGTCAGTACTTTGTTGATACATGGACAGTGACGAAGCAACTAAAACAAGAGACGACCTCCGCAAGATCTCATAACATGGATGCTGAAGAGCTGATCGGGATGTTCAGTGCGTTAAAGAAGAAGGCTCCCAATGCCACCATCTGCTACTTGTCCTGTAAAATGCGAGCACGGAAAAACAACACAGTGGAGTACTTAGACAGTTTGGACAAGGAAAAACGAGATCTGGTCATTAGGAGGGCAGTGAGGCTGGGTGTATTACAACGACGAAGGAGGAGGAAGAACGGAAAGTGTTGGAGAAAAAGATAGAAGAATTAGGGGCAGAGAAGATTGAGGAAGCGTTTCCAGAACTCCCAGAAGAAAAAGTGAGCTTGATCAAGGAGTTGTTGGGTGGCAGAGCGGTGGGGGCATTTGTATGTCACGCGGGGGATTTGGGCAGCAACAGGGTCATTTTCAATGGGAAAACTGAAACTCTCCATGCCAAAAAAAAGAAATACACTGTTGGCTATTGAGCCATGAACAGGGAGGGCTATGAATTTGATGCACATGACACTGATGTGTGTCTATGCAATGGCTGCAGATGTCATCTTGGATGACTTGGTTGTACAGTAGGTTGTTATTGGGGAAACACATGTTTGAATGTGAATGTATATATGTAGTATATGTTATACGAAATTAATATGAATCTATACTTTCCAGTGAATTGAAAAAAAGAAAAAAAAATCACTTGAGTGAATGAATATGAATGTACAATTCCCAGTGAATTGACCATCAAAGTGTAATGTAGTAACCCTAACCCTGAGGTAAGCTGCCCTGAACCTGGAGGAGCTGAACACACAGTGCCAGGTGAAGGGTGGGGATCCTCAGGGGTTGATCTTTCGGGCCTGGTCCTCGGGGGTGTTCTGGAATCGCCTAGAGGAGCTGAAAACGCAGTGGGACATCCATGTATCTCATCTTTTTCGTCTGCACCTGCATACAACTTCAGGCCTCGGGGTGAGGTTCACCAACCTCGGCGCCTGGATGACATCATACTTGGGTAGAAGCAAGCAATAATGGTGAAATATTAAAGCTCACTGTGATTGCATGGCAGGGTAAGTCTACTACTAGCAATGATATTATACACTGCTCACATATCACACATCAGACAAACTAATACAACTTAAATCTTAATATAACATTTTAAATGTATTTGTTGAGAAGTAATAATTTTTTATTTTTTTTTTAACTCTGGCTGGGTGAGACATGCTCTCATGTTGGGGCACTGCCTTTCAAACTTGAAGCCTCTGTCCGGTTAGGTTACACTACTGTGGCTCCCACCAGCTTGGCTTGCAAGTGGAATGGTGTCTGTCTGTACCAAAAAGGTGCTGCCTGACAAAGTCCACAACATACATTTTTATTCAGAAAAAATAAAATCTATAAATTAAAAAGAATGCAGAAGAAGCCATTTCCAACTGCCATTCTGCCCCATGCCTATGCTTTCTGCCACAGGAGGGCTCCCTGTTAGTTTGAGCACTTTTAAAGGATTTTCACTAGCATTTAAGCCCAACCCATGGTACAGAAATTTAATTATTTTAGATGTGGAGGCCATTGAAGAAAAAACAAAAAGGCAGTCAAGATGTACTGAATGGTACAAAGACAGAATGTAACTGGATCCCTGGCTCATAGGGTTCTAAGCACATCCCAAACAGCACCTTCCAAAGCACTGTTAAAGGCCCACTATGCAACAATTTTCATTTAATGAATCCATTTCATACTGTTTAGGATGCTAAACCAGACCAAAAGCGTGAAGAGCGCCGGAAATCATTCATTTTCTATGAAGAGACAGCGTTACTGGCGTTCAGAAGGGTCATGAGTGGAGCGCTTCTTGGGCATCACGGGCGTCAGAAAAAAGTTGAGCGTCAGTTAACTTTATGGTAATGAGCTATGACACGGTTCGGCGTCAAGCAATCAGAATGTTGACGTCCTTCTGTCATGTGTGTCCTCGAAAACAACCTGCATGTTTTTGGTTACTATCGTGTGGAGAAGCTCATTGCTTGTGGGGCACAATATCCAAATTCTGTATGATGACAATATAGTATCCTCTTCTTCCATGTTGAGATGTTACGCAAGCAAAGCGAATTTGCTCTTTATTGCACCGCTCTAACCAATCGAACTAAACTGTAGATTAGGCTAACTAAACTAATGTTTTATCCTCTTCATACCACTGATCTAACCAAAAGTAGCTAGGCTATGAACAAAGCCATTTGCAAAACAATTAATAGGCCTGACAAGTTACCAGTTACACATCTGTTGAAATGGAAGATAGAATTAACATTAAGATTTAACATTGCCTGAGTGATAATGTGTAGCCTATAGTCACATACATTCATATAACATTAATAACATTCAGTAGGCGACATATTCAGTGTTTTTATTAATCAAACAAAACTTAGTTCATTTTGCGCAGAGCGCTTCGGCTCATTTAAATAAAGAGAATAGAACGTTCGAATATTTCACGTCATGGCTTTGACGCTTTTGGCGCTGAACTGGGTTGAGCGTCGCGTTGTGAGCTTCACCAGCAACTTTGACGCTTTTGGTCTGAACGCACAGTTAGGAGTGCAAGATTCAACAGCTCAGTGTACCATCATAACGACAGATGAGATCCACAAAGTTCACAAAAATGTAAAAATTTCTCAAGCTGGCTTTCGTGTTTGCAAAGACAGGCCCTATATTGGTGTCAGTTGTGATGCTTATGTGTCCTGTGACTGTTGTGGCAGAGGAATAGTGGAGGCAAAGTGTCCCTTGAAATGGACTGAACTTCTACCTGACATGTGGCCCACAGATTCTTCTGGCCATCTTGACACAGCTACTACACACAGGTAACACTGTGATGCCATGCAAATAAATTAAAGGTCTCCTTCCACAATAAACCGTTTAATTCTTGATTTCTTTACATTACCAAGTTGCATTAGTATGCTCAACTTCAAAATGCTCTCCTACCCCTGTAGTCTGTATTCGCCTGTGATAGAAAACAGCCTACATCACATTGAACAATTTGTAGTTTGTAGTTAGCCCGCCCTCGAGAAAACATTATTAGGCTGCCTGCAGACAGTGGGCAGAGCTTATTTTGGCAGGTAAAGGAAGGAGCTAAAAGAGAGAAGCTAGCATTTTGAAAACATGGCAGAGAAAGTTCGTAGCAGTACTGTTTGCGGCAATAACAAATCTACATTGCATGTCTTGCCTAAAAATGAAGATCAACGGAGGAAAAATCGTTGGAATTTGTTTTTGGAACACCACCAGCAAAGTACAACGCAACTTTATTTGTGTTTTCTGATCATTTCAACGAAAACGACTTTACAAACTACGATGCCTACAGTTGTGGATTTGCAACTAAGTTGTGCTTAAAACCTGGATCTGTGCCATCACGACGAACAACCACCAGCTCACAGGCTGTAAGTAAAAAACTTTTACAAATAACAACTTAACAAAATAACAACAAATAACAACATAACAAAATGTTATTCTACTCGTTAGCATGCATGACATTGGGACAAGATGTAGCGGTAACTGTTAGGAATGGGAAGATTCACCGATTTGTATCGGTATATCGGTATGAACATATAACATACGGTAGCATCGGTATCAAAAGTGTGCATCGGTTACATCTTCGGATGAAATCGAGATTTATCTTATGTAAAATCTCTGCATCGGTAAAAACCGACTAATCTATTACCTAACTGATCTAGTGCTGGCCTGCATTCTCCTCCTCGCGCCTATAATTGGCAATTCTGCCTGACCCATCTCGCGCAAGTTTTGTTGGGGCATACACACAGCAGGCTTTATTTGAAACAGAGGTGGCGAGCGGTCAGCGACTCAGTGTACGGGTAGCCTAAGCATAGAAGTTGATACACTCTCCGGTTTCGTCTGGTGTTTGGCAACACTTTTACAAACGTGACACAGAGCTCAACCTATTTTTTTCTTCTGAAGCCGTAAATGTGATGGAGCACGTTAATGCTACTAAAACACCTGGTAAGCAAACTAACGTTTATTACTGTTCCAAATTTGTTGCCGCGATTGAACATACAAGGAACACAAACTATTTTAACATCTGAAGGCAGCGCTAACGTTAATGCTACTAATGGATGTCAGATCTTCCAAGGCAGTAAATAGGCTACTGGTAACGTTACTCACGTTTTATGGCGTAAATGAATGATGAATAATGAAAAACGTTTAAAGTGTAAGAAATGTCTACATGTACTTCGGGAATTTTGCCATAACGTTAAGAGAGAGGTTAAGGTAGGCCTACTGAGCACTACTTAGCGACAAGAATGTTTTGGGAAACCGGGCCTTGTTGTGTGACTGTATAACTCTGTACAAAACATTTACATTACTGTAGGCTAGTTATAAATGCCAAAAGCCACCACTGCTTCCAGTTTAGGGAATTGTTCCATTGGCACTGCTCAAGTCCTTACTACTATGATTTCAATAGTAGGCTAGCCTATATTCTTTTATATAGTCTTCTAGCATTGTATTGCATTGTATCGCACTGTATCGCATTGTGTTGAATCGAATCGTACTGTATCGCACTGTATCGGATTGTGTTAAATCAAATTGTACTGTATCGACCACAACCAATCTGGCTTTAAGAGCGGCCGCTCCACTGAAACAGCTCTACTATCTGTGGTTGAAGCCTTAAAAGAAGCCAGAGCGGAATCAAGGTCATCTGTACTCATCCTGCTTGACCTGTCAGCTGCGTTTGATACGGTAAACCACAGTATTCTATTGTCTATACTGTCAAACATGGATCAAGGGTGATGCATACTGCTGGTTCGAATCCTACCTCACTGGGCGACTGTTCAAAGTGTCCTGGCTAGGACACACCTCTGCGCCTTACCACCTTGCTACTGGAGTACCCCAAGGATCTGTGTTGGGCCCCCTTCTTTTCTCCATCTATACCACTTCTTTGGGCCAAATCATCCGCCAGCACGGCTTCTCTTACCACTGCTATGCCGATGATACCCAGCTCTATCTGTCATTCTCAGCCGATGACCCAACCATCCAAACGCGAATCTCGGATTGCCTCTCTGATATCTCTGCATGGATGCAAGACCATCATCTCCAGCTGAACCTCTCAAAAACCGAGCTGCTGGTCCTCCCAGCTAAACCAACTATTCATCACAACATTTGCATCAACTCTGGCTCCTTGTCTCTTGCTCCCTCACGGGTAGCCAGGAACCTAGTTGTTATGATTGACGACCAGCTAACCTTCATGTTGCTTCTGTTGCCCGGCCTGCCGCTTCGCACTATTCAATATCAAAAAAGATCAGACCATACCTAACTCAACAAGCCTCCCACTTGCTGGTTCAAACTATGGTCCTCTCACGCCTTGACTACTGCAATGCCCTTCTGGCAGGACTTCTGCATCAAATCGCATCAAATTCAAATCACTGATGCTGACTTTCAAAGTGCTCAGAGGATCTGCCCCTTTTTATCTAAGCGCTCTCATAAAGGCTCAGGCTACCCCCCCGACAACTCCGGTCCTCCAATGACTGTCGACTGGCAGTCCCGGCACCTCGCCCAAGGCAATCCAGACTCTTCTCATGTGTCGTCCCACGCTGGTGGAATGACCTACCAAAAACAATCAGAACAGGGCCATCTCTGGAGGCCTTCAAAAAGCTCTTAAAGACCCAGCTATTCAGAGAACATCTTCTATCCTAGCACTAAAATGAACTGAAGCACTATCCCCTAGCACTATGCTCCTTAAGGTTTCTGCTATGTAGCTTGATTGTTATCCTCGTTTTGTAAGTCGCTTTGGATAAAGGTGTCTGTTAAATGCATAAATGTAAATGTATTGCACTGTATCGCAGTAGGTGGGAGAATCGTATCGTATCTTATTGCTGATTGTTTCAGGTGAATCGTTTATGTATCGAATTGTTAGTAGTGTATCGAGATGTGTATCGTATCGCTTCGGTTATGAAGATTCGCATCACTAGTAACTGTATGGTATTATCAGTCTGAGATGTTCAGCAATAAACTATCGGGAGGCTGTTCCTCTACAATTTCTTCTTCCTCCTCAGATTCAGGATTAAAAAAATATATATACGTATCACCGAAGACATTTTCTCGTGTTCTGCTTGTTGTCGGTTAGCTTGGCTCTAGCTGACGGAAAGCAACTGCAGAAGCCAGCACTGAACGAGAACCCACTAGAGGGAGCGTCACAGTGCTGTTAGCCAATCAGAGGCGACAAATTTGCATATCATTAATATTCATAAGAATCCTCTCGTGCAACCCCGCCCTCATTTTCACCTAATTAAAATAGCTTTAAACAAGACAACCAGAGCATATTTTTTTGTCGAAACCAACTCTCATGACGTTATTTTAGACAAGAGATCACCACCAATTAATGAAAATACAATGGAATGAGACCTTTAATGTTTTTTTCCTAATGTGATAGAGGGTACATTTTCATGGTTTTTCATGGTCAGCTGCAGATTTATGTTTGTAACGCCCAGTATGCAGATTTCATGACCTGGGGCCCGTTGCACAAAAGTTGGATTAAGACTTCCAGGATAAGTGAGTAAGCGAAGCTCATTGAATCCAAAACAAGAGCGTTCAGGCTTAATTGGTTGCACAAAGGATAAGCAGACACAGATTCATCAAGCCAGGTGTAACATATCCTGGATAAGTGCACAATCACGGCTCCCTCAAAAAGACCCCGCCTCTGATCACAGATTTACCGATTTAACGGCAGGTAGAGCGGCATTGGCTACTTTTTGCCGTCGGAGGCAGAATCATATTTGACGTGTAAGAGGAAGTCAAGGTTTTAAAGGTGCTCTATGCAATTTTGCAAGATTTTAGCCAACTTCATTTTTATCTCAAACCGTTTCTACCACCCCTTGATCGGCTTGCTGTCTGCCTGCTGAATACATTGGGAAAAAACCCAGTCTCAAAACACAACACAGAAGCTGCAATACCAAAACAAACACTAGGGGCAGGAGGATGTGCACCAAAGCAATAACAGACAACGGCCAACCACTCGGCAAGAGGAGGTGGGGGTTAATGCGCGTGTGACAGAGTTGATTGTACGGTGTGAATCCGGGTGTGAGTTTGAATACTGTGTCGGTAAATTGTTTTTGGAAAATAGCTGAGGCACGTCTGAAGAAAAGACGCTTGGAGGAATATAAGGCGAGAAGAAGAGAAATTGAGAAGCAACGAAACAAGACCCAGGCTTGGGGATTCGTTTGAACGGTGGAGTGAACTGTGCCGGCAAAAGAACTTCCCATCGGATGCAAAGGTGGCACGTTTACGATTACTTGCTGTGAGAGCATTCACACGCAAAAATAAAAAATAACAGTTATCTCCAAAGCAATCTCATGAAAGCGACATTACAAGACAGAGGTAATTATACTGCTTATACTGACTAAGGTACAACGATTACACAGGGGGGAGGGGGGAGCTTGCTCTGTTTTGTATTTATCTGAAACGTTAGCAGAAGTGACGTCGAACAGCATCGCATAGAGCACCTTTAATCAATGTAAACTAAAGCATTTAAATTGTTGGAAAAACTTGGAAAAGTTTAGTTAATGAGCTAGAATAAAAAAAAAATGTTTGCTTATATTAGAATGCAAGCAATACTGAATGTATTGTTGGTTCATCTCTGATTAGCGTGTGATGTTGCCATTGTATAGCGCTGTAGCGAAAAAGAGGAAGCAGAGAAGGTAAAAAGTTGATCTATTTTGACCTCTCTCTGACCGTTACCACGGTCTTACTGTGAATGATGCCATCTCATCACCTGTTTCGAGACCATTATACCAGAGCCCGTCTATGGGGAGCCGGTCCACTCTCTATTAATTCCATTGTATCGGATTTTGCCTGCAATCTGTTGAAATTCCGCTAGTTTTGCTGTTGAGCAAGTGAAAAATGAATTGTGGTCTATGGAGCTAAGCGGCTAAAACTCGTTGTCACAGTTGACAACGTAATTTCTCAATGTACGTTGTGGTAGTAGCTACCTGAGTACAGATTTTCCACTAGAAATTAAATGAAAACTCATGTCCTTTCTGCTTTTCACAGGATGGGCCACTTTCCGTGTAACATGCTAGCATTTAGCTCATGGATGCTGGTTGGTCAGCGAGAAATCACGACCGATTACGACCGTCATGAAGCTGAACCAGGCACCAGCTGCCGACTGTCACAGAGGCAGAAAGTAGCGATTGCCGTAAAGTGGTTCGCTTTTGTGTCACGTGACATGTAAACTTTAAAAGGGTTTTTAGGAATAACAACACATATTAAAAATTGTATTGGTAAACTAATTGTCAAGTCAAGTTATCCTGCATCGCATGCATATTGCAATTTTTGGAGAAAAAATTATATTAAGAGAAATGTGGTATTGGGGGGCGCAGCTCCATTGCCACCCATTCATTGATCATTTGCTCGGGAGCTCCTTCTCGTTGCAGTACCACCTGGAAGGATTCTGAGAGTAAATATTCTCCCCATATTGAAAATGCTCTGATTAAACCAACAATGTCATGTGACTGACCTTTGGAGGCTGAACCCACAGCATAAAGCGTTACCGGGTGAGATGCCTCTTCCTCTTTTTCTTCCTCGCCTCGAGTCTGAGACCGGTAAATTTGAAAAGTTAAGGAGATCGATAATCCGCCACATATCGTGCTGGCGCCTTGAGCCCCTGAGGATTCAGATCTCACCTGCGTTCTTCCAGAAAATGGCAAGAACACAACAAGAGTTGGGTTACCCACTTATAATGAAGGCATCTCTTACCCCTCAGAGAATTGCCAAGATCCTAGCAGCCCTCCACACTTTTCACTAGGGCAGACGTGTGATTTCTTCTCTTCCAGAGGTTACTAGGAGTGATCTCTGCAGCGGTGGTGGTTGTGCCGTTGGGCCTCCTCAAAGCCCGACCCCTCCAACGGTGGGTGAATTCATTCAAGCTCCACCCATAGATGGACAGACAGGTGAAACTCAGGGTGACTCAGACGTGTCTGCAGGCTCTATTACCGTGGCGGGGCAGCAGATGGCTTGCCCAGGGTGTACCCATGGGCAGTATACCCTCCAGGCGGACGCTAGTGTCCACAGATGCCTCCCTGACGGGCTGGGGAGGGACGTATGGTCCAGGGTCTCTGGGTTCCTCCTTGGGACAGCGAGCATATCAATGTTCTAGAACTCCGGGCGATAAACCTCGCCCTCAGTGTTCTCCTTCCATGAATTCGGGGCAAACATGTTCTGGTACGAACACACATCTCCGCGGTTATCTACCACATCAATCATCAAGCGGCCTTGAGATCCCTGCAGTGTCTCAAGGTAACGCAGAAGCTTCTCTTTTGGGTATTCCCACAACTGGCCTCCTTGAAGGCAGTTTATATTCCTGGTATCCAGAACCAGGCAGCAGATCTCCTGTCCCGTTCCAAACCTCCCCCAGGCGAGTGGCGACTCCACACACATGTGGTGGAGTTTGTGGGTACGCTTTGGCAAAGCCCAGGTGGATCTATCTGCCTCACAGGAAACGACTCATTGCCAGATGTGGTTCTCCCTCAGTCATCCAATCGGGTTGGATGGAGCTGGATGCATTGTCTCACGAATGGCCGGACGGATTACTCTAAGCCTTTCCCCCACTGCCCTTGATTCCTCATGTTTTGGGCAGAATCTCTCAGGGACGCTACAAAGTTCTGTTAGTGGCACCACACTGGCCGGCAAGACATTGGTTCCAGTGCTGTAGTCTAGTTCTCTGTGGTGGGTATACAGTCTGTGATGGGGTCACTCCCTCCCATCCTTCCCCGGGGCCCGCCTCCACCCCGCCCCACCAGCCTTCCCCAATATGTAATTAAATGCAATCTTGCATACACATGCTAAATACAATAGGATCTGTTGTGAACATTACATTTACATACATTATATTCATCACACACTGGAATAAAAGGATTTTAAAGGGGAGGGGATAATGGATAGTCTGCGATTAAGACTTTCAAGCTCTAGGCCTAATTCTCCACCTTCTTTGTGTTTTTCATTTCACAGTACATCAAAGCATCCACAAATATTTCATTTATTGATTTAATAACTCATTTATTGCAGGCATGCATCACACTTATCTTTTGAGGCAATGTCAACTGTATTACAGTGTTAAGTATTTGAGAGCAAAGTAAATGTGAGGTCATGGAGCAAAGAAAATCCTTTAGGGTGAACACAATGGTATTATGATATACTGTAGAATCTGCCACATCTGAAAATACGAAAAGACTTTAAAGGCGCTCTAAGCGATGCTGTTTCACGTCACTTCTTGTTGACGTTCGAAGTATTGTCAAACAAAACGGAGAATAGCTCCAGAGAGGGTTCAAGCGTTATAAGTTATAGCTCACTCCTCCCCCTCCCTCCCATGCCTCCCGAAAGATCATGAACCATGTCTTTTATTGGCTGGAACACTGTTATGTTTCGTTTTCGTTTGTTATGCTAGGTTTGCCCACTGTGTTTTGTTGCCGTTAGTGGAGCCAGGGCTGTCTACAGAGACCGTGTTTTTTTACAGTGTGTTCAGGGGACAGGCAGCTAGCAGATTATGAGGAGATGTTTGCTGTATGTAACAACACATGTTTTAGTCCTAAAAACGTGTCACATCGCTTAGAGCACCTTTAATCTCAGATGAAAAGTAAATACTGAAACCGTAAAACACAAAAAGTCTATTCAAATTGTGTGTGTGTGTGTATGCCCTCCAAAAGAGGATGTAGAAGTTCACTATAGCCTACAGTTTTACAAAGCTGAGCTGAGCGATTGCTTTTAAGCCATGTTTTCACTTATTCATATAAGAGGTGGTCCATTAATGTTAACCATCATCAGACTGCTCACACTAGACAATAACACTGATGAGCGACTATCTAAGTAAATATTATTCATGAGGCTAAAGCCCCTTTCACATTCAGCTGTGCTGCAAGGTATGGTCTGCATACATCTCATAAGACAGGGGTGCCCAACCAGTCGATCGCGGTCTACCAGTCGATCCCAGGCGGAGTTTCAGTCGATCACGAGAAATGTTGTGTAGCCAGAGGTTAAATTGGGCCGGGGCTGAGCTCATGCAGCATTATGACATCAAAAGCAACTAACCTTTTTTTCACGCTTTTCAGTTAAGTGTAATTAAGGCCACACCAATAAAATTAGTTGGTTCTCGGATTCGCCGCTTGAAAAAACTGCAAAATGAAATAAAAATAAAATTGAATTTGAACTCACACGAATATAAAAAAACACTTTGGCTGATGGCTATAATACTGAAAAAAAACAGCATGCTGCGTTCACGTGATGTCGAAAACCAAATCGCGCCTTTCACTTCAGAGACAAGAGACATGAGAAGTTTGCGCAGTTGTAGGCTACTCACGGTTCTGAGAGCAGTCTGCTTGTGCAACTCTGTGGAGGTGAGTTTGATATTTCATTGATTGAGAGGCGAAAATAAACCCCATTCAAAATGTTTCACCATCAAAATCAATCAGTAAATAAATGAATAGCATGTGCCTACTCACATCCTCGTGCACACACTTCTGTTTCTCATGCAAAAAAAATTGTCTCTTTTCTAGATTCACGTGACTGCACGTTGATGAATATTCATCTCCGTTGCGCTGATCACTGAGTTTTAGTCACTATCTAATTGCTATCTGGTGAATCAATGCGATTTTGACGTTCTAATGCCCTGTGATGAACTGTGACAAAATGGGTTTGAACGTAGGCTACAGGAGGTAGTCTACATTGTATGTCATACCTCAATTCCACAGCCAGCCTGCTTGGTGCTTAGATTCACAAACTCTTAAATAAATGACAAACCTTTACATAACATAGAATGACAGAATTATGAATTTTTGTACATTGCCTAAAACCTGCATGACAAAAAGTGTGCTGTGAGGTGTGAAAGTTAAGTTTATAAATTAGGCCACATTTAGTTTTTCCTAATCACATGTAAATGTCTTTAATGAACATTAAATGTGAATGTGCTAATTTACCTTCAGAACATTTTTTTATTTTTATTTAGCTCGCTCGCTCCATATTTTTCCTGAAAAAATCCGAGAACCAACTAATTTTAATGGTGTGGCCTAATTAGGCTAAGCTATCGTTCTAACAATTAGTAAAACAATGAGTTTTGTGTAACCTAATAGGCCGCCTGGTTTTCCCGATAAAAGGACGACCTATCAAAGTTTAGAAAAGTTGTGATCAGAGATTCTAGAACACTAACGTTACGTGGCTACTTTCCAGTCGGCTACTTTTTCCAGACATGTGTTGAGGCTGTCAAACAGAACACCGCACGCTGGTACACTTTATTGAGGTTGACACAGCGAGATAGAAGCAGACAGACAAGGCATGTGCGAAGAGGTGCTTAAATGCAAAGAGATGCTTAAATGAGTAGCTGTCAGTTAAATTCCATTGTGCATTTGGCCAGTTTAGTTTCCATACATGAGCCAGCTAGCATACCTCAGGTAACTACGAATTAAATGCTAACGTAATGACATGAAGTTGACATAGGCCTAACGTCACCTGAAGTTGGGCTACATCTGGTAAACAAATAAAACCGTTTTCGTCTGCTTCTGCTCAAGTCAATTAACTGTCGACACAGTCTTGGTTTCACTTTATACTAGCCTACGTAGAAGGTTATGCATAATTAGACTTTTTTTCTGAAACAAGTGACGTAGAGCTGTACAAAAAAAAAGTAGTGGTCTTTGTATTAGGATGCATGTTTTGGTTGCATTCATTGCATACATTTGTTGGATTGACATTTTGACTGGAATGTTTTCAACATTTATCCCAAAAAATAAATCAACTGTTTTGACTCCAAATCATGCAAGCCTTGAAAGTTTCTCATAAAGGATCAATATTTAGGCTAGGCCTACACTAACACATTGAGCATTTCCCCTCTGCATGTGTTTCAATGAAGTGGTAAAAGAAGTGCTTGTGGAGGCTGTTGGCATTCAGAATATAAAAAAAATATGGCCTTGTATTTTGACTTGGTAGATCTTGGCATACCATCAATTTCAAAAGTAGATCTAGGTTAAAAAAATGGTTGGCCACCCCTGTCATAAGGGGTTTAAAGAAATAGGCCTCCCCAAAACAAAATTTAGTCTCTTACCATATTCCCCTGAGTTGGATAAGTAAGCAAAAGTGTTTTTCATTCAGCCCCGTGCGCAGCGTTAGCTTAGCTTAGCATAATGCGCTGTAATTGGGAGTTGCCACTTAGCCTGTGGTTCTCAAAATAGTCATAAATGAACCGGAGATTTTTCCTAATTTCGTTGTTTCACCTGTACATTCAAACCGAGAACAAATGCCAATGGCATTATCACGAAGGGTTTGTCTAGGAGTGACAAAGTCTTGGGACTACATTCGGGCAAAGCACAGCCAAAGCACCGCTGATATGCGCAAAGTTACCGTAGCACCTGAAAACCCCCAACTTCCGTCATCACACCGGCGTGATTACCAGGCTGATAAATCTAGGAATACTACTTTGTTAGTTGTAAGTCAGTTTGACATTTTATGTGCAAACATGGTTATTACATGTATAACGAGGGGTTGTGAAAACAAACAGAGGACATACACAAGCACAATGTTTCACAGAATTCCTCCAAATGTGGAACGAAGAAATCTATGGCTTGCTGCTCTGGGCATTCCACCGGCAACACCTGTGGAGAAAATCAATCAGTATCGAGTTTGCGAGGAGCATTTCAAACCGAAGGACTACGAAGATAAAATGCAGTGGTCCACCAGAAAGAAAGTACTACGTTTGAAGAAGACTGCCGTCCCATCTCTTTTCAGTAACGTTACCGAGGCAGAATGAAGTGCATCATCCATGGCTGTAAGTAACGTTATCAGATGGGGGGAGGGTGGGCAACGCTGTTCCCGTTATTAGCTGTGGCATGAAAAAACTGCTTGGTTACACTTAGCCTACCATATCTACACTGATGTTAGACCTATGCAGAGTTGTCAACAACCAAACAGACCTAGGCCTATAACAACAATTCAGCTCAATGAGTCAATATACATGTAATATTACATAATGGATAATCTGTAATGACTTGGCCACATTGATGTCAAGATTGGTTGAATATGGCCCATTTTAGCCCCTGAGTCTGCTGATGTTTGAATTGCAGCTGGGGCCATTTTCTTGAATGTGAATGCACAGGTTTTTTTTGTATAGCCTACCTAAAACACAAAGTCTGTGAGTACTAATGTTACCCTTGCTGAAATGAATGACAACTCACTGTCTCACTATCACAGTTTGTGCTTTCTCTAACACTCTTTTCATTCTTTGCTGTGATAATAGGAATAAAAAAGAAACTGGTTGTGGCAGGAAACAAGAGGAATTGCCAGGACCTCGTCCATTGGACAAAAAGTGTCAGAAACCACATGTGGTGGAGCTGCAGCTCATGTGAAGGAAATGCAAAGGTATAAGCATGCTCTATTGCAAACATAAAGAAATATGTAGGACTTTTATTGAACACCTATGGAATGCAGTGAACCTGTTGCCTGTTTTCCACTCAGGCAATTAGCATTGATAACTTTATGGCAGGCTGTTTTTTTTTTTTGTTTGTTTTAGACAGTAAGGAAGATGATGAAATATAATACTACCCATCCATGCAGGCACGGACAATGCTCGCTGTTGTGGACCACAATGAAAACCATAGCCAGCCACGTAAACAGGCAACAACAGCAGCAGGTAAGAAATAAAATGAGCCTATTGAGCTTATAAAATGCACTTATTGACGTAGGAACCACTGTGGTATCATTTACATTTATGCATTTAGTAGACGCGTTTATCCAAATCGACTTACAAAACGAGGATAACAATCAAGCTACATAGCAGAAACCTTAAGGAGCATAGTGCTAGGGAATAGTGCTTCGGTTCAGTTCATTGTAGTGCTAGGATAGAAGATGTTCTCTGAATAGCTGGGTCTTTAAGGCCTCCAGAGATGACCCTGTTCTGATTGTTTTTGGTAGGTCATTCCACCAGCGTGGGACAACACATGAGAAGAGTCTGGATTGCCTTGGGCGAGGTGCCGGGACTGCCAGTCGACAGTCATTGGAGGACCGGAGTTGTCGGGGGGTAGCCTGAGCCTTTATGAGAGCGCTTAGATAAAAAGGGGCAGATCCTCTAAGCACTTTGTAAGTCAGCATCAGTGATTTGAATTTGATGCAATTTGATGCGGAAGTCCTGCCAGAAGGGCATTACAGTAGTCAAGGCGTGAGAGGACCATAGTTTGAACCAGCAATTGGGAGGCTTGTTAGGTATGGTCTGATCTTTTTGATATTGAATAGTGCGAAGCGGCAGGCCCGGGCAACAGAAGCAACATGGTCATTGAAGGTTAGCTGGTCATCAATCATAACACCTAGGTTCCTGGCTACCCGTGAGGGAGCAAGAGACAAGGAGCCAGAGTTGATGCAAATGTTGTGGTGAATAGTTGGTTTAGCTGGGAGGACCAGCCGCAGGCAGTGTCGGCCTCGCCGGACAAATTGAAGTCCCACCACCCAGCCCTGCCAGTGTGGTGGTGGACATCACCGATGATGATGATGACAGCAGCCTTTCCTCTTCATGTAAGTCTAGTAAATTAATACCAACCGCAAATCATGAAAACGTTGCCATTCAACAGTGCCAGTGTTATCACCCGTCTTCCTTTTTAAGATGGGGTGTAACGTACACTTGAATAGGGCATTGGAACTAACTGGATATTCAGGCTGCTAAATTAGTAACGTTAGCCTACCAACATGAGTTTGCTGAGATGAGGAGTTCACATCAGAATAGGTAAGCGCTGGTTTATTTTATTATTGCAACTGGTTGGCTTAACAGGTTTTGTTTAAATAGTAGGGTATAGTGGTGTGTAACAGCGCAACCCACGATCGCAAGAGGAAAATAATCGCTTATATTATATTTCTGCTTCTTGTCTTCTGCATCTGAATGGATATTGCGTTCGGTGCGCTGCCAACATGGCGGCAAAATTCTTAGAATGCCCGAACCCTATTGCTAATGTCATGGCCATGCTCAGTCTCCCCTCGGTGGTGAACAATTCCAGAAACGTCGGATTGCTGACTATCAGCTGCTGGTGTTAAATAACACAGTAGGGACGCCTGCTTTCACTTCATTTTCATAGCCTATTTTATCTACATTCAGTAATGTCTTGCTTTTCAATGCATTTCATTAATGCATGTGCCATCCATGGCCCAGTTTCGATAGACTGTAGAAGTTTGGTAATATTTTTGGCTGTTTGCTGGGGGGAGGAGATAAAGGTGGATGAAGGCGACGTTGATTTCTTGATGGGTGATTGGAGGGTTTCAAAAGTTGTTGACGCTACTTTCCCTATGGGCTAGGAGAACCTAGAACCATTCAGTAATGTCTGTTGAGTGATTGGATGGTTTCAGAGATGTTTTTGACAGGCTACGTATCTTTACCAATGTTTTACTGGATAGACGCAAATCCAAGATATTTTAAGGTGGCTATATAAAGTTTACCCGCGTATCACGTAGACTACAGCAGTGATTGGTTCCCAGCTCTACTTCATCTGGTGAGGGACCAGCCTTGGCCCCTGCCACTCAGAGCAGATGTTCTGACACAGGTTAGTTTAGTTAATCCCTTAGGCTCCGTGTGGAGCATAGGGCCTCAGCAGTGTTTCTCCATTTTGGATCTACTACTGCTAAGGTTTCTGTAACCCACTTACCCAGCAAAGGGGGGTTAGCCCTAGGCCTTCACGTGCTGCATTGGCCACAGGAATCCTGTGTTTCACCCTTCCACCACTTTGAGGTTGCAGGCTCCGACTTCGGAAGGGAGACTCCGACTTTGGAAGGGCCACAGGTCTGACACAGGTGGGGGGGTCAAATTTGGCATCCCAAGCCAGCAGTTCTGAAACTCTGGGCATGGCCGCTCCTCAGCCCTTGCCTGTGCAATTGCCAGGGCACTTTCCACACATGCGAACTACCAGCAGAAATAGAGTATTTTCTCTGGATGGTGTCAGGGTCAGGACCCTAGAACTTGTGAAATGGCTCTAGTGCTCCTCTTTCTTCAGTCTCTGTTGGATGCTGGAAGGTCTGCCAGCACTTTGAGGGTCTATATGGCAGCTATTTCTGCATTTCATGTTCCAGTAGTGGTACTCTGTTGGGCAACTCCTTATGTTGTCTCAATTTCTAAAGGGGGCTAGACGCCTGCGTCCAGGCAGGTGTTTGCGTGCTCCATCTTGGGACTAGGGATGGGACAATACACGATACGATGCACCTCGATATGCCAGGGTCACGATATGATGACGTCACAATACAATATCAAAAAAGAAAAAAAAAAGAAAATATTACTTAAGCATTATCGATACTTAAGCAAAATATTACTTAAGCATTATGCGATAATGCTTTTATACAACAGTGGATTACATTCGACGTGACGACGCACCGCACCGTTCCCCGCATATATTTTTTTTTTCAATTAGTTTTACCCTGCTTGATCAGCAGATGGTGCTGCCAGCCTGCCACCACAGACTGTATGTCTGCCCCATATACACACACACACACATACAGGGTGCAGTTTGTAGGGGGAGGTGGGTAGGATCATTTCACCTCTGGTTTTTACCTCTGCTGAATGAATTTTATCCTAGGGGGATAAAACCCCATCAATAATTAAAAAAATAACAATTGAAATTGAAATCAGGTTGTGACAGTTTCTTACACAGGAATAATCTACATTGTTAGTAGCCTTCTAACTTTCAACGTGACCTGAATTTTCGGCAATCTCGTTGTTCGTGAACGTCCCCATGCACGTAAATACCAGTAGTCCAAGGAGACAATCTCCGTCAATCCTCTGACATGTTCGCATGATCACACCTTATCCATGGTTCTGAAGCCCAAATAAGCTTCATTGTGGCCGGCACAGAAAATGAAATGCTTCATGTGTTTTTAAGTTTGCACTAGAGGTTCACTAGAATTACCCCCTGGCTTTTTCATCGTTTGTGAATAATGTGTGTACGTGTGTGTGTGAGAGAGAGAGGGATATTCAAATGTTCAATTAGAACATCGCACCATCATTTCACAATGATGTTCAACAGATACAGAACACAGGCACAGCTTGTGCTTCCATAAGGCCGCTTCATAATAGATCTCTGCTCTGTGGCAGGTCCCAGCACCACCTGGGTCTTCACTCCCTTTCACAGAACCTGAAATCTTTTAGTTCTCAACTTAATGAGAATATAGTTTTCAGCTTGGTGTGATGTCCTTCATGGTCCAGTCAATAACCGGATTCAAGCCCAAATAAGGGCCTTCCTGTACGCCTGCATGGAGGCCTCAATGTGTGTCTGTGTGTGTAAGATCAGTTGGAGCCCCTTTGGCCATGGATGTAAAATCACCATAGTGTGACTGTATTCACAGTACTTTTTCCAACGCAAGTTCGATGAATGGAAGTCTATGGAGCATGTAATGCCAATGTTATGAGCAGACTTTGGAAGTTTCGTCCGGATAGGGTGACAGCGGTTATCGTTGACATTGGTCACGTCATCCAGCAATAGCTTTGACGCACATCGTCTTTTCGCAGCATTACGGTCCCCATAGGCTTCCATTCAAAAATGAACACGATAACCATATAAAATGAAAAAGTTTGCCGGATGAAATTTGAGAACACTAATTTAAATTTTATAGTACGCTAATAAATTGTGTGCACCTAAACAAAAAAAAATCTCATGGCTCCATATTTTTGTTTTTGAGAAATAACATTTTATCATAACATTTATCCTATTCATTTGCATTGTTTCAGCCTTCAAATCTTCAAATCTCACTCACAAAATACTGCCTTAGAAGTGTTTGAATGGCCACAAGTGAACGAAATGTCAAGAATGACATTTCAATAAAGTGTACAAAATCATAAACAATAAACCATGTTAGACCTACTTTCACTGTAACCTGTCCAATGGCCATGAGATGGCGCCAGTGACATTGAAACTCGTCAAGTCAAGTTTTCTTCATTGTCATTTCAGCCCTATACAGAGTATAAAGTGAGATGAGACAACGTTTGGTTCCACCATGGATCCTAGGTACTACATTTAGATAAGAATAAAAAGACATTTGGAGAGGCTATATGGTACACTCAGGCCAAAGTTTTACAGGCTAAAAAAATCTACTTAGTATGCTTCATATAATAAATTAAGCTACTGTTATAATGATTTACATTAATCTACTGCCCCTACATAAAAATACATATAAATATCCCGTACATAGTGTGTCAAGACAAAAAGACATGGCATAGAAAAACTGAGCAGCATACAGGTGTGACATTCGATTGAATTAAGAAGCAGAAGGTGTATTGTGCATATTTTGTCAGATCAGAATTTCCCCTTAGGGATCAATAAAGTATCTTTCTATCTATCTATCTATCTATGGCATGTGTGTGTGTACAAAGGCTTTCTTTTTTATATTTGAATAGATATATTACAAGTTGCCATAAAGGCAAGACAAAGTGACATGTGTAACAATTAAATATTTCACTACAGCAATGCATCTGCACAGTGTATGTCAAACTGTGATTTCCCAGTGTGCTGCAACAACACACTGGGATAGTAGTGTAGAACCTTATTTTAACTCTTTATATTTGCCTAATCCTACCCAATATGTGTATTGAAGGAACTTCCCAACCTCCTTCTCACAAACTGTTGACTTCACACCCAGCGGGTATGCAAAATATTTCATTATTTCATGCATTTGTCATGCATTATGATGAACATATAATTACTCATGCAAGAAAAGAAGTTGTTCATATGCTAAACCAGTTGTCAAGGTTTTTAAACCACGAAGGAGACCTAGGTTTACATACCACTCAAAGTAAACGTTCAAAAAGATTCATTGGAGAACTACTACAGCATCTACGATTGGATCATTTTTACAAGTAGGTTTTTCAGCAGTCAATGCCATCAGTTCCTACACTCTTAAAAAAGAGGTCAAAACTACAGAGTGAGCTGCCAGAGATACGACAAAAAGTAAAAAAACTACACTTGAACATGCAGGCCATTTCAAAAACATTGATTGGAACCATCATTGCCATCAATCAGCACTCTAAGGCAATAGATAACACACAGTTTCAGGTTGTTAGACTCAGAAATTACATGAATAAAGAGCTGATTTTGTATCATGTTAATGCAAGATCTGTTAAGAGAGGTGAGCAGTGCTGTCGCCAGTTTCAGTACTGGGGGGATTCCCTCTTTAATTGTTCATTATTTCCTGTGCAATTGTAGTACAAATTTATGATATTATATATTGGTTGTATGTGAGTATTGTTATTTGTGATGCTATGACTTTATCTTCAGTTTTCCACATGATCTGTGATGACATTAAGCTGTCTGGGAAGGACAAGCCTTGATGTGTTGAAAACCACTTAATATTCATGTGACCACTGTTTGCAGGACAGGGTCTGCAAAGAACATTTGGTCTGAGGCACGGTTTTGTTGATTAAAGGCAATACACATTGACAGCAATGATGAAAGGGAAATAAGCTTTAAATACGCTTCTGTATCACAGTTCGACAGGACCCAGCATCGAGTGCCATGGAGATGGAGCTCTGTGTTGCCCTCCGGCCTTTTCCCATAGGTCGTCATTTTTCCACGTGACGTTGCAACTAATGAAATAAAATGTTCTCATCTCATAGCGTTCCGACGGTCTTCATGCGGTTTATGTTTTCGGATCACAGCAACGGTTCAAATTTATTTCTACACAATAACAAAAGCATGAATGTGTCACTCCTCCAATGTCATGAGCTAGCAATATTTAATGAACAACATCTTAATGTCTTTGGCTTTGACCTAAAGACATTGCATAAGGTGGATACTGAGAAATGGAAGAAAGGCTGTCAAACAAGGAGACAAACAGGTCTCTGTGTATGACCACTGGATGCCCCGTTTGCTTATCACAAACACACTGACAAGGTACTCACATTATTATTTTGATTGTGACATGTTTAAATTTGGCATCATGACTGTCATTAGTGACATAACTATATCAAAAGATTTCCACTCATAACAACCCTGTAATAACAAACATGTAAAAATGTGTTATTACTGATGAATTTACTGTCATCAGGAATCACAGGAGCAACCACAGAAACAACAAGAAGTTAGTCCTGAACATGACATGGACCAACAGCAGCTGAAAAAAACAGACCACAGAGGTTGGTTCGGTGTTATACTGTTTCTATAAACTGATATAGAGGATTTTTGAAACAACTTATGATATGCTGTTTCCATGATTTATGTAAACTAATCTGTCAAGAAAGGAGAGGGGAGAGGAAAAGGTAGGTTACAAAGGGATTTTGATTCAAATGCTTTTTCTTGTTTAAGTGCCATCAAACGTTAATTAATTGAAATGCTTCTTGTATTAGGACCTGTTTATTACAGTTGCTACATCTGGCCAAAGAAAAGGAGAACATGATGGACCAGTTTGGCAGGGGAAGGATCCTAAATCCAAACTACCAGTAACTCCTGTACGAAACCCTCCCAAATGCGACTTGCATAGCATTTTACACCACGGTTTTTGGCTCACAAGTGATATTATGGACGTACTACCTGGCAAAAGAGGTTAGTGACCAAATTGAGGGATTCCAGTCTACAGTTATATTTGGAAGTATTGCCACTGGTGGTGTAGTTGGAACACCGACTAAAAATTTTATTCAGTGTCTCCACACGCGAGGGAACCACTGGGTAACAGCCAGCAATCTCCTTTGCCAAAAGAATGAAGTAGTACTGTATGACAGTCAGCGAAAAGAGCCAGATAGGGACCTCCAGAAGGTATTGTCATGGCTGTTGCAGACAAAGGAAGCCAACTTCACAGTGATTGTACCAGAAATACAGCAACAGACTGATGGATCAAGCTGCGGACTATTTGCTATTGCATTTGCTTACGCACTGTGCAAAGGACTCAAACCAGAAAAATGTACATATGCAGGTAGAATGCGAAGAACATTATTTAACAGCTTCTCCAAAAAAAAAAAAAGGCAGCCATAAAGCCCACCTCAACAAAGGAAACCTATACAGGACAAACTTGGCATATTTCTGTGCCTGTGTACTGTGTTTGCCGAACCTGCTGAAAATCATTACAAAGATATTGGAATTACCTTTTTCGGTTCAAAACTTGTTCAGTGCTGAATATGAATTACTAGCCTAGTAAATGCAGTGTAGCCTTGTACATACTGTACTCAGAAAGTAAATGGAAACTCAAAATGTAAATGGACATTTAGCAATATATTAAATGAGTAAATTAGTCATGGGTGTATTTCGGGTGTAGCATGTTACAAACCAATGAGAGTTCACACTCTCATTCCCTTTAAAAGTCTGGTGCACAGCGCATTTCATGTTCCATGGCGTATTATGTATTATGATGGCGGATTATACTTGCTGAAATCTTTTCATGTGAAGAAAATGTGCGCGAGGTGAAGGCATGGGAGATTTACAGATTATATAACCAAAATATTAACTTAAATGATGTTCTGGTGGTGTAGCCTAATATGTACAGTCTTGTTTCTTGAAAATCTCTCTTGAAAGGTGTATTTACATCCCTATGTGTCCGCCACTGGTCAATATTAATTCTCAGTACTGCAATCAACTAAGGTTTGCAAATAGTATATATTTTAAGGTGTGATGTATGTGATGTACATTTGAATTTTATATTTCGAGGACTGGGGTGCTGCTTGTTCCTGCTGATGAAAGAAGCAGCTTGTGTCTGCCCTCTTCCATATCTCAAAGCACTAAGTGCCTTTGAACAATGCGCGAATGATTCCTGTTTCCTGACCAGGTTTTTTCTGATCAGTAGCGAATTCATGTTTACCTCTTGTAAAATACAAAATTCGCGCTATGCGCCGCAACACACCCCTTCTTTTCAGCGACACGCCCAACAGAGCGCAAAGCCATCTGCTATATTGAGAACGTACATATCTGCCGGGAAAAAGAATGATGCGCTCGCACAAAATAGCAATTCTAGGTTGCGCAAGTCGCGAAAGCACTGTGCGCCATGTGCATTATCGGGCCCTCAATGTCATTGGTGCCATCTCAAGGCCATTGGACAGATTACAGTGAAAGTAGGTCTAACATGGTTTATTGTTTATGATTTTTCCGCTTTATTTAATCATGGAGTCGGATCATTCTTGATATTTCGTTCACTTGTGGCTTACAAACACTTCCAAGGTAGTATTTTGTGAGTGAAATGTGAAGATTTGAAGGCTGAAACAATGCAAATGAATAGGCCCTCTTCAGATAAAATGTTATTTCTCAAAAACAAAAACATGGAGCCATGAGATTTTTTTTTGTTTAGGTGCACACAATTTATTAGCGTACTATAAAATTGAAATGAGTGATCTCAAATTTCATCCGGCAAACGTTTGGGGACCGTAATGCTGCGAAAAGACGATGTGCATGAAAGCTATTGCCGGCTGACGTGACCGCGGTCCTTGCGCGTCCTGAGGTTCCTTGATGAAGTTCGAAGTTGTTGAGCCAGCATCATTTATCTTTGGGCCAGAGTTCTTGCAAGTGGAATTATGAAATAAAATAAATTATGCTACTAAATGGACATTGTTCACGAGTCACACCATCCAAGTCCGAGTCAAGTCTCGAGTGTTTGAGGGCAAGTCATATTAAATGGTGCAAAGAGCACCTGTCATGGTTGCCATAATGTTCGTTAAGAAGTTTATTAATCAAACCAATCATGTAATACTAACTGTTATGTTGGCATGTTAGCTCCATGACTCATTGCTCTGTTAACAAGCAACATTTTTTTATCTCTGTGTATTTAATTATTTCATCATCGTAAGAGGTTTGATGCGCGATCTTACCATTTGGAAGTAAAACCCAAAATATTAATATGAAAGTTGATAAAGTTTATAATTATTTGATAAGCATAGTTTATAATAATATAATTGTGTTCTGGCTTTACACGACCAAGATAGACGACGTAGCACCAGAGATGACTAAACCAAAATGATCTAACGGTGGGAAGCAAGCACTCACATCTGATTGTTTGGCATGGCCTGAAGTTATAATATACTTTCTCTCCAGAATATTGAGTGGCTTCGAAAGACTTATTTAACATTTAAACTTTGTCGCCACCACATTAAGAACAAAATCTGTCTGGGGGTTTACATTTTTTTCATGTATTTTAAACAATGGGCTAGGCTATTTGACAATGGCCTGTTTAATGCAGAATAGGCTGACACGGCGACGGAAAGCCGAGCTTAACCTAAACTAATGTTTCATTTATCAGCGTATTTGAGTGCAAGCCAACAATATTCAACTCGGGATCATCATCGGGCAATTCCTTAACAGTGCCAATGCGCTCGCCTGCGGTGAGTCAAGAAGCTAAGAGAAAACCTCCCCAAATGTTCCACACGGGGGCGATGTTGTCTTATTTACGCATTGTTGGGGTGTGGATAACCCATGCACTGAACAATTTTTAACATTCAATGAGAAATGACTAGTTTTCCTGTTTATCTCACGCTATCACAGAGCTCATGTAGAGCTACATCTACACTGGGAATGGCATTATATTTCAACATTATAGCAAGTAGCTATGACATAATCGGTTACAGTTTGCAAATTTCTACTTGATGTAGCCACTTCATCTACTGATATTTCTGCCAATTTAGGATCCATTAGATCCATTATAAGCACATCGCATGCATGCTGTTCAATATTATTAAACTTTGTAGTTTGGCTTGTGGTGCCTGGTTTGGATCATTTTGTAGCCTATTTACAATCACGACAGTCATAAATGTAGTGTAGCCTACACTTCTAAGCAACAATTTGCTTAAAATTGAGAAGTGTTGCCTCTTATGAATGCCCTTGCGCGTTATATCATAGTGAATATCCTATGCCTATGTATAAATGTCATAGTATGGTACTTAGTTACAGAGGTTTTTTAATAAAAACTGCTAAAATTGAGCATTTTTTTGAGATATCCAATCGTGTCGTTTCTCCGCCTCCACGGATGAAATGGTTGGTTGTTTGGGGCGTTTTTTGGCAAGATGGCCGCAGACCTTAGTCCAATCAGCTTCGTATCCTCTTCGCTCTAGCTTTAGATTGTCAGATCAATGGAAATTCAGCGCGCTGCCGAGACACTTTCCCCATCTCTAGCAGCTCCCGCCCGTCTGTCCCTGTGAACCTCGGCGAACCGTAAGTGGACCGAGCGAAACCGGCTCAGTTGAGTAAGTAATGCCACTATGCTTAAGGCTATTGTTTGTGTTATATATCAGATGCATTGCGCAAGATTATTCACACGCTATGTTTCCTTGCTCAGCGATTTCTTTGTTTTTCTTTCTTTTTTTGTTTCCTGACTCTGACCGTGATTGCCCGGCGCTTTCCTTCCTGTCTTGAGGACATTGTGTTGTGTTCGATCGAACGTCGGTCGGGTCTGCTATGGCACGAGGAAAGAACGAGGATGTAACGCTTGAGTGTACTTGTAGCCTAGATAGTCCCTGAGTGTTACTGATACAGTGTTATGGGTGGACAGTC
Organism: Limnothrissa miodon; assembly: GCA_017657215.1. Lineage (NCBI taxonomy): Eukaryota > Metazoa > Chordata > Actinopteri > Clupeiformes > Clupeidae > Limnothrissa > Limnothrissa miodon. The sequence goes on along the minus strand of JAGFZM010006265.1, from coordinate 2,793 downwards.
GCTTCATTTGTGTGCCGTTTATTTTCTCCTTATTGCCACCACCCTGCTCTGCCCACCACCCATCTTCCTCTATGTAAGCAAGCAAGACCGTGTGTTGTTGGACCTGAGGCTAAACAAATAGGGCACTTGGCTTGGTATGTGGTGTACAGTACAGTGTGTAGCGTGTGGCTGGTTCTATGTGTGTTTGCACACGTAGATAAACCCATACCTTCACCCCTTCCCCTTCTCCGCTCCCCGTCGTCCTGTGGGGGAAACAATGCGCCCACTGTCTCTGCGACGCAGCTGGACCCAGCTGTGTGCTCATTCGGGCAGCAACTCTCTGCCACGCAAGACCTGGACTGTCACCCGTTTTGAACTCGCAAAGACGTTTTCACTTGCAGGCCCTCCCGAGTGAGACAGCCAGACAGCTAGGCCCGGCTGTTCCATCTCATGTAATTTCGTGAGGGGCGCAGCAACCGCGGGGAAGCCGATGAATATGGAGGAGTCTTTCCTCGACGTGTAGTGGGTAAAGCGGCACTCTTCCCTTCAGAATTCCTGGCACCGTCGGCCCCGCCGGCAACGAAGTCAGGCCTTCCTACACTGTGGGGGCATTGTGTCAGCTCCTGCCTGAGTTAGTTTCAATCGTAAGAGTGCTTTTTTCATAAGAAAGTAAGCAAACCTTGACCGTGTTATGGTTCTGGCTACTGAGATGCGATTTATTCCGTCATTAGTCGGGGTCCATGAAAGGGTTCTCTTCACGAATATGTAAGCCCCAATCAAGTGGAGATTCGATTCAAATGTTGCTGTTAAATTGTTACAAAGTGTTTTATTTGCCATATTAACTGTAAATGTGTCAAATACAAGGTCTTTCTCTCTCCGTTGATTTTAGCTGCTGTCAGGGGATGGCCCAGGGCTTAAGGAGTGGAGAAGGCATATCCACCTGTTATAATGGAAGTTGTCGATATTTGAGATCATAGCAAAAAACAATGTGTTGCATGAGGACCCAAGGTTGTGAAATGAGGGAGGGTGTGGTGTGAAGGTGTTCAGGAGTTATTTTGCCTTTCAGGACGACTTGGAGGGATGTTTTCTTTCAAAGCTGTATCTGTAAACACGTGGCTCACTTGAAGCCAACAGTTAGAAGAGAAGACAGCAGATTTAGAGAGGGTTGAGGCATTGATCACTTGTTTGTCTTTTCTGAGTTGTATGGAGTTGTCTGCATCCTTCCACCAATCCATTTGTTTATGGTTTGTGAGAGGTTTGGGGATTTGGGTATGCCTTTAATGTCTGTTAGAAAGAAAGGGGAAGTGATTTTAATGACATTCTACCGATTCAGTGGAATGTTTTAGGGAAATGGTTGCCTGTCAAATAAAATTGAACATTACCTATAAATTGGTCAGTAACATGGGGCGTGGGACTGTTTAGGACCGTGGGAGCATTTAGTGTGGTTGGGGAAGATTGAAAACAATGTTGTTGTTGTTGTTATTTTTTAAACAAGAAGAATTATAAATCCTGCTGGATCCTTCCAGGGGTGTTTTCTTGTACTAATATGGATCTGGCAGTTGTCTATGCGGTGAAGAAATACATTTAGTATTGAATGAAAGTGTGTGAATCTCTCCCCCTCTCTGTCACTTTATAAGCAAGACACTTATCCGTCATGCGTCTGCCTTTAGCTGTCTGCCTCCATCTGTGTGCTCTCCAGCAGCCGTCAAGCGTGAACGCCATGTGAACTATACTGTGTGATTCGTCACTCTGCCCATGGCATTTGTTCTGGTAGCAAAAACACACTCGTTCTCACACACACACATAGCACATGCTGCCTGCTCCAAAGTAGACGTTTCTCAGCGAGAAATGCGCGGCACTATTAATAGCTGCCATAGTTAGTCTTCCTCCTGTGGCATTGCCTTCCTCTTAAGTTGCTCAATATCAGCAACTGTTCCCCGGCACCCGTGTGCACTCTTCCTCCCCTCGTCTGTCTGACTCCTTCTCTGTCTTCCTCTCCCCAGACCTGTAATGTGACCCAATTAGCTGTTGTGATGCTGTGTCCGAGTGACATCATCACCCGGAGCAGAGGTTTCCATAGCTACCCGCCCAGAGACTGAGGGGGAGGTTCCATTGACTTTGTGTTTATGATCTGTGCCTCCTCTGCATGACCTGCACTGCGCGCGCGCGCGTGTGTGTGTGTGCGCTGATTATGGTCATCTCTGAGCTAGTGCTGAGTCCTGCTTCAGGTCACCTGAGGTGCAAAGAGGGAGAGCAAGGACAGCACAACCTGATCCCCCAACGCCACCTTAGCCCCCTCCCCCCCGCCTGGGCTGTGATACACTGCAGGCGTGCCAGTAGCAGAAATCAAACAAGCACAGTGTGTGCAAGCCGGTTGTGTGTCTGCGTGTATTTGTGCGTGAGCACTTGGTGGGTATGCAAGGGTGCTTGTCAATGAGAGTGAATGAGAGAGAGTGTATGTGCATGTTTGTATACATATGTATGTATGTATATAAGTGTGTATGTGTGTGTGTGTGTATTTGTGTGAGTCAGCGTGCACACAGGCCCTGTAGGGAGTAGAGTCCACTGGAGCCTTAGAGCTGGAGAGGGAGTGACAGCAGAGCCAATGGCATGTCAGCATGGGTCAGCCGCACCTGGAGTTGTGCTACTGTGTGTGTGTGTGTGTGTGTGTATATACACACGTGTGTAGTATTTATATAATTTTATATATATTTGTCAAAGATTCAGAGTGTTTGTGTGCATGTTCAGCCTTCTGAGCAATTGGTAAGTGTGTGTGTGTGTGTGTGTGTGTGTGTGTGTGTGCGTGCCCAGCCC